>LR812525.1:26465764-26665764 GCA_903798195.1 Danio kyathit | reverse complement strand
TTCTGTTAAACAGATAAGAAGACATTTTGAAATATGCTGGAATCCTGTAACCACTGATTTCAATAGTATTTGTTTTTCCTACTATGGAGGTCAATGGTTGCAGGGTTTCATCTTTGTATTGTAATGTAATATAATGTAATGTGTATTTATTTAGCGCATTTTTTGTGTATGGCCATACACCCAAAGCGCTTCACAATCATGAGGGGGGTCTCTCCACTCCACCACCAGTGTGCAGCATCAACTTGGATGATGCGACGGCAGCCACAGGACAATGGCGCCAGTGCGTTCACCACACACCAGCTATAGAGGGGGTGGAGAGACCGTGATAGAGCCAATTCGGTGGATGTGGATGATTGAGAGACCATGATGGGTAAGAGTCGATGGAGGGAATTTGGTCAGGACACCGGGGTTACGCCCCTACTCTTTACGAGAAGTGCCATGGAGTGACTACAGAGAGTCAGGACCTCAGTTTAACGTCTCATCCAAAAAAACAGCACCCACTGACAGTATAGGGTCCCCTTCATTTTTACTGGCGCATTAGGACTCACACAGACTGCAGGTTGAGCGCCCCCTGCCGGCCTCAATAACACCACTTCCCTCAACAACCTAGTTTTCCCATGTGGTCTCCCATCCAGGTACTGCAGGCTCATCCCTGCTTAGCTTCAGTGAGTAATGAGTCTTGGGCTGCAGGGTGATATGGCTGTGGCTTTCTTCAAATTATCTTATTTTTGCATTCAACAGAAGATTAAAAAAAATCATAAAAGTTTGGAATCACTTGAGGGGGAGTAAAAATTGAGTAAAATGTAAATTTTGGTAGAACTATCCCTTTAAGATTTTAATTTTATTTCATTTTTCCTTTGTTTTACCAGCAATTTTCTCTTCTACCAGGGGGTCAGGGCCAAAATGTCAGCACAAAAAGTTTCAGATACAAAATTAGACACACATAAAATATCATGAATTAAAATTTACACAAAACATTTACATGATTCTTCCAGGTAAGACTTCAAAAGATTTGTAAAAATATTTAGAGATGAAATTGTTTGTAACATGAAAACACTCTGCATTTCATTCCATAATGTAGAGCCAAGATAGGAAAACGCTGTTTTACCAAACTCCGTACACACTCTAGGAACAGCAAAATGTAATTTATATGAATTTTGTGCACTATAACTACAAGTATAAAATGATAAAAGGTTACAAATATAAGATGGCAATTTACCCAATAGTGCCCTAGCGGTGAATAGGAGCATATGCATTTTTCTCCTTTGGTGCAGGGAAAACCATCCAACCATTTTGTACAAAGTACAATGATGGGTACGTGAAGATGCATCCGTCACAAATCGTATTGCAGTATGATATATACTGTCCAGCGTTTTTAATAATGACAGGTTTGCATGCATATAAACTACATCTCCATAATCTATCACTAGCTATGTTTCCATCCAAATATGCTGGAATGCAAACTTTATGCGCAAAACTGGATTATCGCATAAAAGACGTGTGAATAAAGAAGCCTTTCCGTCCAACGAGTCAAAGTGAACAAAATTGGCACTTCCTGATTAACTGGCACCAAATATCAACAGTAAAAATGCAATTTGCTGCGGTAGGAGAAGCTGCATGAATCTTTTCTTCATTTAATAAATGACTTGCGCCTCAGGAGGCAATCCTGACACGCAGCAAACGAGTGGTGGCGTTTGAAGGCATGAGACGCAGAGCACAGACACTCTTGACAGTTCTGGAGGTCATTAATAATATAATAACACTAATACTGAAATGGTAAGGCGTTTTAGAATGACCAAAACAACATTTCAGATGTTTTACAATGTGCTCAGCCTGCTGGTTTGTCCATTCACACACATTTTTATCATCACATGATCTCTTATAACAAAATCACGTGACCTTTTGCGCATGCTGGAATTTGTTCGGTAATAGTGTTCCTATCGTTCTTTATGCACATCTTTTCTTATTGAATAAAAAGTTTATCCTACTCAGCTATGCACATACTTATTTTATGCGCATTTTCAAAATGTATGCGCATCTTGGCGTTTCCATCAGCTGATTTTTTTATGCACAAATCCAAAAATGTGCATAAAAATAGGTGGATGGAAACGTAGCTACTGAAAGGAAACAGCTTTGGATAATTATTTTTCTTTTCTTAATACAATAAAGAAAACCCAATTCAGGCCTGAGCTTCTTTACAAGATTTTCAATATGAATATTAAAATGCACCCGTTCATTAAGCCATATGCCCAAATATTTATAACTGTTTACTCTTTCATTACATTCCCCCTCCAGGGTTAAGATTGGTGAAACCTTCAATTTTGTACGACATTTTTTTCACTTTCTTCAACGCCAAAACAATCCTTTAACAAGAATGCCCACCTCATGCTCATAAGCTTTGCCCCCTTTTTAACCGTAATGCTGATTCACATATCCAAAAAGCTCCCGTTTATTCACATCAATCCAACCAAAAATAAATAAATAAATGCTTCTTGGTTAAAGAATTTTTAGATACAGTTGAAGTCAGAATTATTAGCCCCCTTTGATTTTTTTTTCTTTTTTAAATATTTGCCAAATTATGTTTAACAGAGCAAGGAAATTTTCACAGTATGTCTGATAATGATTTTTCCTCTGGAGAAAGTCTTATTTGTTTTATTTTGGAAAGAATAAAAGCAGTTTTTAATTTTTTTAAAACCATTTTAAGGTCAGCATTAGTAGCCCCTTTAAGCTATATATTTTATTCGATAGTCTACAGAACAAACCATCGTTATACAATAACTTGCCTAATTACCCTAACCTGCCTAGTTAACCTGATTATCCTAGTTAAGCCTTTAAATGTCACTTTAAGCTGTATAGAAGTGTCTTGAAAAATATCTAGTCAAAGATTATTTACTGTCATCATGGCAAAGATAAAAGAAATCAGTTATTAGAAATGATTTATTAAAACTATTATGTTTAGAAATGTGTTGAAAAAATCTGCTCTCCGTTAAACAGAAATTGGGGGGAAAGGGGGCTAATAATTTAGGCAGGCTAATAATTCTGTTCATCTGTATATGGACAAAATAATATTAAATTTCTGTATGTTAGACCATACACGGCACAAATTTTTTTTTACCATACAACTTGTATTGAATCTCAATTCTGCAATCTATTTGCCTCTTCAATACCAATTCTAAAAATGAAACACAAATAGCATTTCATTTAGTTCTCAATGGCGCTCGTGCCTGACACATATACACACATTACTTAAAAAGCAATCTCATCTGTTCTTGAGCTGTGCAAGACCGCCTTGCAGATTGTGTTTAAAGAAGTATTTCTATTCAAAATATGTGTTTAAATGCACTATAATACAAATCTAAAGCCCTGATACTGTGAACAGACTGTGGCAGCTGAACTGGTGCTTCGAGCACCTGTGGAGGTGTGTGTTTGTGTGTTCTGTGTTCCATCATGCAGTGCTGGACTACAAATGCCCACTGTCACCCCTATTTTACCCCCCATTACCCTGGGCAGGAGGGCCAGCAGAGTGTGTGAGGCCACGGCAAATGAGAGTAAATGGAAGAAAGAGAGAGAGAGAGAAACCAAAAGAATCAAGAAAAGAAATAAAAGCACAAGAATAAAAATTAGAGATCTGTTAAAGATTATTTTGGTTCAGATCTCGTGTTCTAACAGAATGATTATGCAAATTCATGCACACACCTCTATGCATACATTTAGGAAACAGTTTCTATTGCAGTCTTGTGTGTCTGTCCCTTCCATCTGTTGTTCTGTGTGTGTCTGTGTGTGAGTCTTTCTCCCTGCAAACACAGTAAGAATCACACCAGAGAACTGGGAGCAACCACAGACACACATAAACAGCCACTAGCACACAGTATGTTGTCACCAAAGATTTGCATATTCAAAAAGTAGCAGTGCTTTAATACTCATGTTATTTTTTAAATTATCTTTTTTATTTTAAATAGTTTTACACTTACATCAGATACATGTCAGAGATCATACATCTGAATACACTCACAAATATGAGCACAAATTTTGTATATCCACTTTCTCTTTCGGCAATATATGCTTTTCTTTTTGTGCACATGTAAACTAATGTTCTACATAATAAAAATAATAAAAGAGTTTAAAAAAATAAAAGAAAGGGGGAGAGACAAATAAGTATAAATAAATAAATAAATAAATAAATAAATAAGTAAATAAATAACATATACATACATGTACTGTATCGTGAAGTGACGCTGACAACGGAAGTGTAGATCCAAATGCAGGTTTATTAGAGAGGTAAGGTAAGTAAACAGATGTATACGAGCAATCCAGAGTCATAGTCAAATACACAGGCAGATGGTCAAAAGGCAGGCAGCAGAGAAGGTAAAACAAAAAAATGAAGCAAGGTTCAAAAACACAAAAAGCAAGGCAAGGAAAATGCGTCGCAATGTTCACTAACAGTTCAACAAGACTCAGTAACAGTGTGTGTGTCTGTGCTGCTTAAACAGTCTATGTAATCAGTCCTTGACAATCCTCCAACTGTGTGTATGCAATCAGTCAGGATTAGGAACTGCTGTGAGTGTGTGTGGTGCATGACTGGATCTTGTAGTCCATGTAATGGTAGATTTGTAGTTCTATGCAATACTGTTTGATTACCAGCAATCTGCACAGACTTCCTGACACGTTCACATCAGCAACAAAATTATACATGTAGGGAGTGATCCTTCCAATTTTTTTACATAAAAGTTTGAGTCTATGGGATGTTATATAATCCCATAATATAACATTTTTCCCAGAATGAGATAAATTGTTCCATTTTCTGATTTACAATTGTGGTAATTTGCTCTATTTTATAAATTTCCATTGTGATTTCCATCCATACATTTAGAGTAGGACTTTCTTGTGACAACCATTTTTTGGTAATGCTCCTTTTGTCAGCCACCAACAGGATATTCATTAAATATTTGTTTCTTTTTAACCATTCCTTAGGTATCTATCTGAAAAATATAATTTGACAATCAAAGGGTACAGAATTAAAAATATTTGTAAGGCATTGTGTATTTTTTCCAATATTTTAATAACAAAGCAGTCCCAGAAAATGTGACAGTTATTCGCCTTTTGATTTCCACATTTTCTCCAGCATATAGACAAATTTCCAGCATGGTGTGACTTTTGGGAGGGTGTGATAAAAAAGCTTATTAAACTCTTCCAACCAAATTCCCTCCAAATCTGGGATTTAGAACATTTCCATTGATACCTCCATATTTTTGTCCATTCATTCAACTGCTCATGTTAAATTAATTCAGTACTAAATGATATTACTTTCATAATTCTGAGTTACTTTTTAGTTACATAGTTTTTGCCATCTGTATCATTGGTTTAATGCTCACACAAACATTGTAGGAGGCAAAAAAGAGCAAGGGTCATTCTCTAAAAAACTCTGAAGCCTTTGAAAAACTATATGAGGAAGGATTTCTGCTAAACCAGACCTGATTAACAGGATAGTTCACCCAAAAATGAAAATTGACTCACTGTTTATTCATTTTTAAGTAGCTTCAAAACTTTTTTATGAGCTTTGTTCTCTTGAATACAAAAGAAGATATTTTAAAGAAAGCTGAAAACCTGTAACCATTGACTTCCTTATGGAAAACAAATATATCTTCTTTTGTGTTTAACATAAACTCATAAAGGCAAAGGATGAAGAAATGATTATTGAAGGAAGCGGTTTGAAGTAATAAAATAATGAAATGACAGTGCCCACAAATGTAAACTTTTTTTGTTTTTAGCATTTCAGTGAGGGAAATGAAGAAACATCTGGAATATTTCTTAATATATTCCCAGTTTTTCCATGTCAGAAGTTTCATATTGAAGCACCCGGGGATATGGCAGACAACGAAACATCTGCTTATGTAGAATAACGATTTCAAATTCACACCATGTTCAGTTAGTTAGAATAATGTGATAAGAGATATTTAATTAATGTGCATTATTAGAAATGGTACCTTTTATTTTATCCTATGTAATTATATAACGAATAATATCATGAAAATAATTTTTTTTTGGCAGGAATGAGCCCATCAAATCATAGAAGATTGTAAACAATATTTTTTACACACTTATTTTTCCTGTTCAAATTCAGAATGAGCGTAATTTAACATTATTTATTCATTCATTCATATTACTTCAGCTTAGTCCCTTATTTATCAGGGGTTGCCACAGCAGAATGAACCACCAACGATTGCGGCACATGTTCTACGCAGCGGATGCCCTTCCAGCCAAATCCCAGTACTGGGAAATACCCATACACACTCATTTACACACACACTCATTAACCTATTTAGTTCATTCAATTCACTTATAGTGCATTTTTTTTAAAGTGTGGGGGAAACCGGAGCACCCAGAGGAAACCCACACAAACATCGGGAGATCATGCAAACTCCACACAAAAATGTCAACTGACCCAGCCAGGACTCGAACCAGCAACCTTCTTGCTGTGAGCCGATAGTGCTAACCACTGAGCCAATGTGCCGCCCAGTTTATAAAATACTTAGTTGTGCTGTATTCCAAATGCAGAAGATCTTTTTAAAGCTATTACATAAAATGTCACCTAGGGTCTTCAATCCAGTTCAACTGAGCATTATGCGCATGTACACACACACAGAGACAGAAACACAGAAGCTAATCAGAAAAGTGGGATCTTATTTTCCAGTCCAAATTCTGCTGAGGATTCTTTTAGAGCCAATTTTACAGAGTCATTTAACTACTGACTGCAGACACACACACACACACACACACACTTCACCGCTATAATGTGGCTGACAGAGCCTAGAAATAATGATAATGAAGATAAATCTAAAGCTGAAGATGTTAGGGGGTGAAATCTCAGTAATGACCGTGGTGGTTTTAATGGCTGCTCACAAAGCGCAGGCCAAAAAACAATTTAACTTTGTTATTTTAAGGTTCACGTGGAGACTCTGAGGCCAACGAATGGGTTTGAGCAAGAGGTTGCATTGTTCTAGTAAATCATTTGACTGCTGGGAGAAATCTACTAAAGGTGACGTAATCAATCCTAACAGCAGTGGATAATCTCATTTCCGTAACTGACGCTCTTTGATGTGCCGCTTTTTGCACAGTCTATTTTGATGCTCTTTGAGAAATAATCCAAATATCTCCCTCCGCATTCTGCATGCGTGGATGCGGTCTGCATGCTAATGGTGGATCGTAGGGCTGGAATTGATTAAAAATTGTCATAATGATGATACAGTTTGGAAGCAATTCACTAAGAATGAATTGTGCCCCGCTGTTAGCACCGTTTATTTCATTGTGCTGTTTGATTCATTTTAGCACCCAATTCACTAAAGAAATGATGAAAATCAGGCAATGGAATGATGGCTCAGTCATTTGATCATGTGCATGCACAAATGGCACAAGTTTTGAGTGAATTCGTCACTTAAGCTTTCAATAAAAAGCAACAAGGGACAAAATGATTCCCAAGTCGTACATTTCAGGAGGGCTTTTCATGAAACACAGGCATTTTGTGTGAATTCATTTTATATGAATTGTCGGCATTTGCATGTGGATGAATTAATGAATCAGGAAATAATTTTTGCTTTTGAAAGAATATGTTAAATAGCTAAGCAGTCGATTTCTTGTCATTTTCGCTTGTGATTTATGTAGGACTCTTCATTCACTCACATTCACAATTGTACCACTTTGTTGTTGTTGTTGTTGTTAACATGATTTATTCAAATATGGCCAATATAAAACTCTATTGTGAACTGGCCACAGCTGTGAACTGACCTACATGAGCAAAAGATCTAAAAAAAGACAAAGACACAGCATGCTATCATATACAGAAGTAAACACAGAGGCCACTGAAGTCAGCATTTGTGTGTTTTTTAAAAGAGGATGTTCTGCAGAATCCAGTCAATTTGTGCACACACTGTAAGGAGAATAAAGACAATAATAAAGATTTATGAACATGGTACAACTCTTTAAGTTTAGCTTGTACAGTAATAATAATAATAATAATTTCTTACATTTATATAGCGCTTTTCTGAACACTCAAAGCGCTTTACACATTTTTAGGGGTGAATCTCCTCATCCACCACTAGTGTGCAGCATCCACCTGGATGACGTGATGGCAGCCATATTGGGACCACACACCAGCTGATTGGTAAAGAGGAGACAGAGTGATGAAGACAATTATGACATGGGGATGGACAGAGGCCAGGATTAAACCCCTACTCTTTTTTGAAGGATATCCCGGGATTTTTAACGACCACAAGTTTAACGTCTCATCCGAAAGACGGCGCTCACCAGGCAGTATAGAGTCCCTATCAATATACTGGGGCGTTAGGACCCACAGAGACTGCAGGTTGGGCATCCCCTGCTGGTCTCACTAACACCACTTCTGGCAGCAACCTAGCTTTTCCATGTGGTCTCCCATCCAGGTACTGACTGGACGCATCCCTGCTTAGCTTCAGTGGGTGACCATGTGAAAGTTACAGAGAGTTAAACACCCCGCTGTACCTCTGTTGACTGTGATGTTTACCATTATGTGACCAAAGGTCTAGTTTGTAAAATCTTTAGAGCAGAATTATGACGAATGTCCAGCGAGTCACAGAAAAGTCATGTATTCTGACTATTTAGACTGAGGTCACCATCCCAAACAACTGACCTGAATCAGATTTGGGACCAGAAATGAAAGTGACCCAAATCAGAAATAAAAAGAAAGAATTCTTTGTGGTTTGTGCAGCTTTTACAGACCCCACACTGTCCGGTGGGTTTGGTAGGGAATACATTCATTCATTCATTCATTTTCTTTTCAGCTTAGTCCCTTTATTAATCCGAGGTCGCCACAGCGGAATGAATCGCCAACTTATCCAGCATGTGTTTTACGCAGCGGATGCCCTTCCAGCTGCAACCCATTCTGGGAAACATCCATACACACTCGTTCACACTCATACATTACGGACAATTTAGCCTACCCAATTCACCTGTACAGCATGTCTTTCTTGCTGTAAGACGACAGCACTGCCTACTGCGCCACCGCGTCGCCTGGTAGGGAATAATTAAGAATAAATGGGGGAAATGAAATCATTGGTTCATGCAAAAATACACCAGACCTTATAAAGCACATGATTCTGGGAAAGCATTGTGCAATTCTGAAGGTGATGATACATGGGGCCACTTTTTGAACAATATTGCTGGGCAATACTGCAGACTGAAGTTGCTTGGCTATTTTCCTATTGATAATGAGCAACAAAATAGTATCTGTATCCAGCTGACCTACTTAGTTGTCGTATGTCTCACCTGCTTGCTCAAATTTTAGTTTCATACAGGTGAGTGCTTTACAAACTACTTGTATCAGATACACTTTTTTCTAAACACTTTCTTATAAACACTCTGGTACAAGGACTCAGTAATAATAAAAAAACTGCTAAACTAACTTAGACTTGTCATGGCATCTAGATATCGCTGCTCTCTGGTGATTTGAAGTGTTTCTTTTATCCTCATTTGTAAGTCACTTTGGATAAACGTGTCTTCTAAATGAATAAATGTAAATCCTCTCATTTTCATGCACATTTCTCGTATTGAGTTAATGAAAGGCATTAACTCACATACTGACAGTAGATATCTCTAGTCATGCCAAAATAAAACTTTAAATTGCCTAAAACCATAATCTGTTGCTTTCAACATGGTGTCAACATGGTGAAGTTGGTACATCTACACTACCTGACAAATGTCTTTTCTGTTTTAGGAACAACAAATAATAACTTGACTTCTAGTTGATCATTTGGTATCAGAAGTGGCTTATATGAAAGGCAAAGACCTTCAGATTATGCTTATTTTAGCAAAATAAAATATGATCATGACTTGATTTTTAATTATTTAATTGGGCCAGTAAGGTTGACTTTGCTTAGACAAAAGTCTTGTCACTTAACAGAAGTCATGGTGCAGTGGAAAAAGAATTAATATTGTGTATGACTCCCATGAGCTTGGAGGACTGCATCCATACATCTCTGCAGTGACTCAAATAACTTATTAATAAAGTCATCTGGAATGGCAAAGAAAGCGTTCTTGCAGGACTCCCAGAGTTCGTCAAGATTCTCTGGATTCTTCTTCAATGCCTCCTTCATCTTACCCCAGACATGCTCAATAATGTTCATGTCTGGTGACTGGGCTGGCCAATCCTGGAGCACCTTGACCTTCTTTGCTTTCAGGAACTTTGATGTAGAGGCTGAAGTATGAGAAGGAGCGCTATCCTGCTGAAGAATTTGCCCTCTCCCATGGTTTGTAATGTAATGGGCAGCACAAATGTCTTGATACCTCAGGCTGCTGATGTTGCCATCCACTCTGCAGATCTCTCAAACGTCCCCATACTGAATGTAACTCCAAACCATGATTTTTCTTTCACCAAACTTGACTGATTTCTGCGAGAATCTTGGGTCCATGCGGGTTCCAATAGGTCTTCTGCAGTATTTGTGATGATTGGGATACAGTTCAACGGATGATTCATCTGAAAAATCAGCCTTCTACTACTTTTCCAAATTATCAACTAGAAGTCAAGTTATTATTTGTTGCTCTTGGACACTGGGATCGAGGACGATCTTTGGTGACTGTCATAAAATAAGACTATTAAAAAACATTTAATTGAATATTTTTGTTCGATAACCAGAAAAAAAAATGCACACTATTTGGTGTACATTTGTTTATACTTTAAAAAAGAAAATATTTTGCAGAACTGCATATCACTGATTCACATTGTCAAAAAAAACACATTCTTTTGAACACAAAAAACACTTTTTTGCCAAATTTTCCTTCTGTCTGAACATACTCATTGACAGCTTTGCTTTCTTTGAATTGATCCTATAAAAAAGGTAAACTAACTGTATCACAATGTAACGGTTAGGGAACAGAATAAAGTGTGTACAATATAAAAACCATGACTTTTAGAAAGTCCCCAATAAACATGGAACCCCATCGTGTGTTATTTTCTGCATGGCATATGAGGATCATGAAAGTCCCAGCTGTCCTACTGTCAGACTCTGTGATGGATTGATCTGCGTTGTTAACTGTCCTTCCACAAGCATAATCTGACCTCTCTTATCGCACAGCAACCTCAGACCACAACACAGTACTTATGAATTCAGGCGGTGTCATCATATTCACAGAAATCCGGCAGGAAGGTCGTAGGTGAGAAGAGCACGAAGAGTTTACTGTATATGTGCTCATGTATTTTTCAGAATACAGCTGTCTGAAAGCTGAAAGATGCACTTTCACAGGTAGCACTGTATATATGGATAGAGGAAAGCATCAAGACACTTCAGAGTTCAGTGTTTGTGTAACACCCTCTCAACTGAGATGCCTTCATCTGGCTGTTCTTTCTTTCTGTTCTTCCTAGCCTAAAAAAGACTGTAAAATAGTGTCTGTCAGAACAGCTGAAATATTATTTAAAATAACTGGGGTTTGTTTTATTGAAAACTGTATTCCCTTTGATAGCAGAGCTGGATTTTCAGCACCACTACTTAGGGTGGTCGTGATACCATTAATTCATGTTACGATACGTTATCAGCTGAAGTATTGTGATACCAAGTAGTATTGCGATACTGTAAGTCATAACTCAAATCTATGAAATAAAAAAAATTGTCAGAAATACTGTATTTTATATGTTATAATAGGCCTACTTGAATTGAATTCATAATTCCCTTATTATTGAAAACAGTATTTGCACATCACTTCACCTAAATGCTAAATGCATTAGTTCTTTTTGTTTATTTTGTAGATAACTGACCAACGAAAAATACATTAAAATAAAGAAACAAATTATACCAAAAAAAGTTGCTCTTTTCAGTTTTCATCTATTGTTTTTTTTTTTTTTTTTTTTGTCTTATCAGGTAAAAATCTAAGGTAATTCCAAATTTCACTTTGTGAGTCTTACTTTTTCAAAAATCGTTACGGTTGTTGTAGCTACTAAATCATATTGACAGCAATAGTAATGAACTGATTCTGATGTGCGTTTGAACTGAAGCATCAGAAAACGTGTAATAGGCTACCGTAAAACACGTAAATTCTACAGTTTTGCAACCTTAAAGGGCTCCACATTTAAATAAAATGGTGTATTGTTGCACAATCGTGTGAGCATTTTAGCGACTTTTCCACATGCAGCATTATGCATTGTAGATAGACCGTTAATGACGATACTACTGTTTACAAACTATAGTGGTACCACCAGTATTTTGGAGCCATAGTATCACGATACTACCATAGTACCAGTAAACTGTCCAACCCTACCACTACTGTACTCTTCAGTGTAATATAATGATTCATTGTGTAAAAAACATATTTATTATCATCATCAGTGTTGAACTAATTTGTGCTTCATAACATATTTAGACCACAAAACCAGTCATAAGAGCCAATTTTCAAAATTGAGATTTATACATAATCTTAATAATAGTTATTAACAATAATAGTTTTCTATTAATGAATGGTTTGTCAAATGTATCTGTCAAAAATTGACCTGTGCAACATGCTTCATGCTCCAGGGTCACATTTTTTGATATCTATGAATAGGCCCACAAAAAAAAATCTATAATGTCGATTTTAACACATCATTCAATCTATTTATTTACTTATGTAATTGTATGTAAATATATATTCGGTTTTATGTAATAATTTCAGCTATAATATTTAAAAATATACAACTGTTTGGATGAATAATGTACAATACAGTTTGTAAAATAATATTTTCTGTCTTTTAGTAGATACATTGTACGAGAGACTTTGTTTTTACTAAAACAATTGGTTCTAATTGGAATTGCATTGTACATTTTATCACAAGTTATTTTATTTCATGAGTCAGGTTTTTAGTAACTATACTTTCTAAATCATTCTTCATAAAACTGATTTTTACATGATTCTGTGCAGAAATAGCAAAAGATTCAGTCTGTCCCTACTTGATATGTTTGTCCAGGATTCTTTGGTGAATAGGAAGTTCTAAAGTTTAGTTTAGTATTTACTGCATTTTGAATCAAATTAATGCAGCTTTATTTTGATCATGGTGTTTTTTTACAAAACATGCTCAAATGTATTCAATTATTAATTATTCAAATTATTCATTTGTTATAATGATAGAAAGTGATTAAAATGGGATCAGTTTATGTGAAACAAAGTTGAAAGCAGATCAGTGGAAGTTATGTCGATTAAAATACTGTATTTTGACAAATATTATGGTTTTGTAATAAAATAATCCCAACCAGTTACTAAATGATTATTTACTGAATATCTTGCATGTGAATAATTTATGCATGTTGCTCCCAGTTCCTTTAAACTGGTAAAAAAAAAAAGGAAACAATATAGCTTTTCAAGCATTGTTGTTGCTTGGTCTGTATTTTTTTACTTCGTATAATGACTGTATGGTCTGAAGTATAGTATTGCAGGTGCATTTAATGGTGTTTAATGTATCATTATGTAAGAAACATGTTACCTTCCTATGGTTATTTTACAAGTTTTATATATAAATGTGCTCTTAGTTTGCTTACGATACGAGAGTCCATCAAGTTCTTTGTATCTCCATTTATTTTTACATAACTCGCCTATACGTGTCAATTTCGTCACAGTCCACTTAGATTACAACTTATTTGTTCCATTAGACGAA
The DNA here is from genome assembly GCA_903798195.1 of Danio kyathit. NCBI lineage: Eukaryota > Metazoa > Chordata > Actinopteri > Cypriniformes > Danionidae > Danio > Danio kyathit. Next base: position 26,652,119 of record LR812525.1, on the reverse strand, counting down.
TTCTGAGTCCAGTTTTATTACTTTTATGGTCAAAAGCTTGAGCTCTCCCAAACCAACAGATCCAACTGACTGACAAAAATATTACTGACATACATATTACTGCATAGTGCATACTACAGATGTGCAGTAGAAAAATGAACTTGAACTAAAATATATACTGTATGAAGGACAAATCAATCAGAACACATTATTTAACACATAAAAATATGTAAATTAACCTGAACAATTCATTCATTCATTTTCTTTTTGGCCACAGCGGAATGAACCGCCAACTTATCCAGCATATGTTTTTACGCAGTGGATGCCCTTCCAGCTGCAACCCAGTACTGGGAAACATCCATACACTCTGATTTACACACAATTTAGCTTACACAATTCTAGCGCATGTCTTTGGACTTGTGGGGAAAACCGGAGCATTCTGAGGAAACCCACGCGAACACGCAGAGAACATGCAAACTCCACACAGAAATGCCAACTGACCCAGCTGAGGCTCAAACCAGCGACCTTGCTGTGAGGCGACAGCGCTACCCACTGCACCACCACACCACCCTAACCGGAACAATAAACTATGAAATATGACTCTTACATTATGCTCATGCGCTATTCTGAAACCAGTTTTCTAAGAAGATGGATGACTTTTATTCAAAGTTGTGTCTGTTAAGTCATTAAGTCATTGATTGACTATAGACACCAGTGCAGCAGGGTCTGGTGTACTGCAGGACACTGCCGTGTAAGAGGCCGTTTGCTTTTACTGTATTTTATTTCCTTTGGAGAATGACTGCATGAGCCCTGGAGATATTATAATGCGCGTGTGTGTGTGTGTGTGTGTGTGTGTGTGTGTGTGTGTGTGTGTGTGTGTGTGTGTGTGTGTGTGTGTGTGTGTGCGTGTGCGTGTGCGTGTGCGTGTGACTTTGATCAGAAAAGTTCCTGGTGACTTGGAGGCAGATGAAACAGTTTTTCCAAATTAGAGCACCCACTCACTCGTCCTCTGTATCTGCCATCTCTCTCTCTCTCTCTCTCTCTCTCTCTCTCTCTCTCTCTCTCTCTCCTCTCTCTCTCTCTCTCTCTCTCTCTCTCTCTCTCTCTGCACATATACACTCAAGAAGTGTTCACAACATTTACAGTACAACTTGTCTAATTTCCCTAAGTGAAGTTTCACAAACTAATTTCGAGAGGAGCACGTGATATGATTGACTGCAGCTGGTCCCCATCTCTAATCATTAGCTAGCCAATCAGATTATTCCAAATTTAACATAAATATCCAGCCTAACTTCATTCTATATCTTCATTTTGGAAGAACCCCCCCATCCATCCCTTCTCCCTCCTCCTCAATTCTAGGATTGTATGACATGGCGCCTCACAGCAAGAAGGTCGCTGGATCAAGTACTAGCTGAGCTAGTCGGCACTTTCTGTGTGGAGTTTACATGTTCTCCCTGTGTTTGCATGGGTTTTTCCCGGGTACTCTGGTTTCCTCCCACAGTCTAAAGACATGTGACACAAGTGAATTAAATAATAGTAACAGTCACAAGCACTTAATGTGTACACACTGGTGCGGTTGGCGGCCAATTTCCATAAAGCCGTCTTATTAATCAAGGTATAGGCTAAACGAAACGACAGGGTTCTCTCCCATTACAGCATGCCAAACCTGCTAACATAGTCAGGCATTATCTAAGTGTGAACTCTTGAAAAATATGTATTTTGCAATTATTTAGCTAATTTCATTTACTAAAATACAAGGTAAGACTTTATTTTGATGATCCCTATTGCACATTTTGTTGACTAACAGTTGCGTTGCAACTACATGCCAATTACTTCTCATTTGAGTATTATGCTTAATATCTGTTGATAATGCTCCTTCAACAGACATTTAACTGACTATAAGAAACTTTGCAAGTACATGTCAACTTACACTAACCCTAACCCCAACCTAACAGTCTTATAATCTGTTGAGAATTTGGTGGCATGTAGATGTAACTTAAATTAAACAAAATGCGTTGAAGGGACCATCAAAATAAAGTGGTACCAAATACAAAAACAGTAAATAAGTTTAAATCTGTCTGATGTTGGGTGTAAAAATTAAAGATAATCACAAAGATAAAACATTACCCTGATGGAGGCAAGTGTTTGCCGAAACGCATAGGTGCAGTTTTATAGAACAGCCATGTTAATAAAGGCTTTTTAAATAATTCTTTCATTTTTTTGAGTGCCTTGGACTTATAATTTCACTGTTTATCTTTATGAATCCCTTACCCAAACAGCACTGACACGGTAATTAGCCCTGACGCACGTTTGATTTTGGATTTTTAAAGATAATCACACTTCTAATAATATCAGCAATTATGTTTAAAATTATGATTTAAAATGATCATAAATATATCAATCATATCATTTAAAAACATATAATCATTTTTGTCAGCTCACATGTATGGTATTTTTAAACAAAACAAATCACTTTTATGGTTTAGTTTTCAACAAAAGAATCAAAACTTGTTTCTGTAATCATTTATTTATTAGCTAATTAAATATTTTATATTAGCTTTTATTTTAAAAGTTTTTTATTTTAAAGTTTAGTTTTAAATATTTAAATATGTATGTTTTTTATATATATAATTTAGTAAAATATGCTAACCTAAAGGGCGACAGTGGTTAGCACTATCGCCTCTCAGCAAGATGTTCGCTGGTTCGAGTCTCGGCTGGGTCAGTTGGCATTTCTGTGTGGAGTTTGCATGTTCTCTCCGTGTTCGTGTGGGTTTCCTCCGAGTGCTCCGGTTTCCTCCACAGTCCAAAGACATGCGCTAAATTGGCCGTAGTGTATGTCCGTGAATGAGTGTGTATGGGTGTTTTCCCAGTACTGAGTTGCAGCTATAAAAATGTGCTGGATAAGTTGGTGGTTCATTCTGCTGTGGCGACCCCTGATGAATAAAGGGACCAAGCCGAAGGAAAATGAATGAATAAATGAATGAATGAATGCTAACCTAAACTCATGTATTTCACTGATTTGGCAGTGCAGAGTTTCTAATTTTAAGTTTTCTGTTAGCTATATTTCAGTTACCAAAAAAGATTTGACATTTATACTCTCATTATGCTCTCCATTAACTAATCTGTCTGTATTTTTTTGTTTCCTTCAGGTTTTCTTAGCACTGGAGATCAGTCTGCTAAAGGGAACTATGGGCTGTTGGATCAAATCCAGGCCTTGCGTTGGCTGAATGAGAATATTGGACACTTTGGAGGCGACCCTGAACGGATCACTATCTTTGGCTCTGGGGCAGGAGCGTCTTGTGTAAACCTACTCATCCTGTCCCACCATTCTGAGGGTAAGTGTCAAATGTGTGTGAGTTACAGTATTACTTTAACAAACTAATACTACCCTACACCAATTTCCATCTCATTGTTAATGTTTGTCCATGTGTGTTACCTCACAAACATGTCTCACCGTCTTGTCCAACTCTGCTCTTTACTCTGCTCGTCAAAAAGTCCACCTTCATCCACATCATCTTCATCATCACTATCATCCTCACCTAACATCAGTCCTACAGCCCTCAGCTGTCAGTCACAGCAGGTAAGCCATGACAGAAATCACTCATGTCATCTTAAGTCACTTTCCTGTGAGGAAATCCAAACCAACAGAAAATGCAAGAGATAAACACACTGTATAAAGAAGAGGATTGTGGGTAAACATTAAAGGGCTAGTCCACCTAAAAATTACAATTCTGCCAAATTATGAACATTTCTTTCTTCTGTTGAACACATTAAAGAGTAGCCATTGACAACCATAGCATTTGTTCTTCTTACTATGGATGTTAGTGGTTACTAGTTTCCAGCATCTTCAAATTATCTTCTTTTGTGTTCAACAGGAAAAAAGATCCTCAAAAGGTTTTGAAGGGTGAGCAAATAAAGAGTAAACTTTTACCCTGTGGATGAACTATTCCTTTAACACTTACCAACTGCCAAAAGCAGGTGAAAATTTACCGTGGCGGATAACGCAATGCCAATTCGGCAGGTTATGTTTCATAAATGATGTTCTATCACCTTAACTTTAAATCCTGAACTAAAGGGAGCCTCAAACATAAGCAAAATAAATCGTAAAATGCATCACACATTGAGTGAAATGCCGCGTCTTTAAAACCCAAACATAATACAGCAGAGTATATCAGCCTTTCTCTTTCCCATTATTTGAAATACTTAGTTTGCAAGCACTTTTCTTCATTGTTTGCCTGTATGGTGGATATATTCACTGTTTTTTTACTGCCCTTTGAACCCAAAAATGTAAGAACAGAAAAACATGACCGGTGACACATTTTCCAGCTCCTTTTATCATTGAAAAATTAGAAGCTGGGATTGCTATAACTGACATGATATTTTAGGGCATGACTTTCATTATTTTTGTTGGAAGCATTTGGGATGAGAATTAATTGATTTGTGTATGGATGTCAATTTATTATGCATTGGCTTTTGTCAGGAAACTACTGTGGCCGAGAGAGTGTTGCAATTTAGGAATGCAACAACGTGTTGCAATTTACGAATGCAATTACAAAAACACTAGCAAATAAGAAACGATCTTCATCAGTTTGACAGCCCATGTGTTTGAAATTCTCACAACACAAACAACTAAAGAAACGCGCTACATCTTGTCACAACTCAAACAACTAAAGAATCGCGCAGCATTTTGTAACAGCACAAAAAACAGAAGAAACGCGCTGCATTGTTTGTCACAACACAAACAACTGAAGAATCGTGCTGCATTTTGTCACAAAAAAAACTGAAGAATCGTGCTGCGTTATGTCACAAAAAAACTGAAGAATCGTGCTGCATTATGTCACAACACAAACAACTGAAGAATCGTGCTGCATTTTGTCACACAAAAAAACTGAAGAATCGTGCTGCATTATGTCACAACACAAACAACTAAAGAAACATGCTGCGTTTATTAAATGCACTGCATACTATTAAAACGAACTGATGAAGATCGTTTCTTAATTTGCTGGTGTTTTTTGTAATTGCATGTGTTTTCTTAAATTGCAGTGCGTTTAGCTCTCTCGGCCACCGTAGGAAACAGCTGATCAGTAAATTGATAACAAAATGAATGCTGCAAACAGTGTGGCATGTAGAAGTCTTGAATGGCCGGTGAATAAAACAATTATAGAAATTAGAGCTAATTTAAGCATGAAGCTCTAAAAAAAAAAGCTATTTTTGCACATGACGCTACTGAATGTGCATTTGTAGGAGTTTCCTCTGAAGAATTTAAATAGATCCCACAATGCAATTTACTAGCATCTGCACTCCTCAATTTAATGGATTTGCATAATTATTTAGCACCTAAATAATCATGTTGTTCTTGAAAAGTTGTTCAGAAAACAGAGAGCTGGTGGTATAAGCTACAAGATTTTTTCCATTGTTTATTTGGAATACCAGAAGAACGCATCGTCCACACAAATTGTTTGCCAAATATGTTATTTTTAATTTGCTTTAGGAATTTAAAGACGACTTGGAACAATTGAAAATCATGTAATACCAGCGTGATCCCTCAGACAGGGTGTGATGTGGTGTTCTTGCACCTGAACTGTCAAAAACACAAACAGTTGTCAAAATGTACATCTTGTGGACTATCTCGCATAAATACAGTCAGATATGGCTAACTACTGTAGGTGAATGTAAAAAGGTGTGCGAGATGAGCACATTTTTGTGAATATGCATGTTCTTTGGTCAATAAATAAATAGGCCTAAATGCAATAAAATTATACTTTTTTAATGATTTTTTTTATTATTACTTTCTTATCACCCTCACCAAATAGTTTTTGTTTTTGGGTGGACTGCCCCTTTAAGGGTTAATTTTTTAAGAAAACAGATAAAGTTCACTGTGGTGGAGCAAAGCACGAAATTAACAAGCTTACTTTCTGAGCAGCGCTTTACTAAATGTGTGTTTGTGTTCCTGTTTGGACAAGCTGGGCAAAGAGAAAAGCACAGAAACAAAGCTACAGTAGCTCCATATTGATTTCCCTGGGAAAGGTAACATGCTCTTCAATAATTAAAAAGACAGAAGGAGAGGAAGAAGGGCAGAACAAGGAAAAGAAGAGCCCTTCGGTAAAATCGTTCTGCTCTTCTCTTGTGAGTAAGAAATCGGCTTTGTTTGTAAGCAAAAAGGCAACAAGAGAATAATAGATTTACTGTTATTTTAATGCAACATGGAATTAGTACAATGCTAGCTCAGTAATCACTGAAATATGTTGTTTGTGCCAAACCAAATCTTCTTATTCTTTTTTTTTCTCTCTCTCTGTTCTTTTATTGATGTGATTCCAATTTAAGCTCTGTTGGAATTGACATCACATTAATTCGATCCTATTAACAAGCCCTGGCTTTACTGAATATACAATATAATTGTATTACAATTGAATTATAATCAGTATGCATGCAGCCTTTTTGCCCTTATGTTAATTGCGAGACTACGTCAGATGTATGTATTTTGAACATTCAATTCGGCAAACCTTGATATCTTTATTGTTATGGCTTTTTAATCTCTTTTCTTCGTCTGTGTTAAGCTGCTTTGACAATCTACATTATAAAAGTTCTACAAAAATAAAGATGAACATGAATAATAAACTACTATTGAAGATCAATTACCCAAAAATTAACATTTTCTCACCGTTTACTCATCCTCAAGTGCTTCTTTTTGCTACACTGTAAAAAGTGATTAGATACTTAAAGCGAGTAAACCGCTTATTGTAAAGTTGACTTTACAATAATAATGTAAGTAAACCAATTGTAACTTGGAACTGTCAAGTTGACTTAATTTTTATAATTATGCTAATTGTACTCACTTTTTTTTAAATAAAAGTAAACTAATCTCTTTTTTCCAATAAACTTTTAATACATTGTAAAAAATGCAGAGTTCCACACAATTCATTCATTTTTGTCCCAACACAAATTGATTAAGTTAACTTAACACTATTAATAAATTTATGTGGATTGAACATAAAAAAATTAAGTTTAAATGAAATCTCAAGAATTGTGTTGTTTCAGCTCATATTAATTAGTTTGAACAAGTTAAAAAATATATTTTTTGAGTGTATATTTGGGGTTTTTTTTCCAGCTTTTCTGTATCTAGCAAAATGACAGTAACTAAAATAGATCTGCTCTTCCAGACTCTAGTGTGTCTTCTAAATTCAATGCAGATAAGTGTAGATTTTACTTAATGACTTAATGAAGCTTAATGAATATTGTAATAATTACAGTTATTATTTGAAACCAGACATGCTAAAATAGTCTGACACTGTAAAAACAAATTAGTTGACTTTAAAAAAGTGAGTACAATTAGCATAATTATAAAAGTTAAGTTGACTTAACAGTTTCAAGTTACAATGGGTTTACTTACATTATTTTTGTAAAGTCAACTTGTTGCTTTTAAGGCAATTGGTTTACTCGCTTTAAGTAACTAATCACTTTTTACAGTGTACATTGTAAAACCCAAAAAGTTAAGGTTTTGAGATTTTAAAATTTGAGGAAACTGATTGCAACAAACCATTTAAGTTCAAAAACTAATCCTAATGAGTACTGTGAACTTAATTCATTTGAGTAAATGAGGCAATTTGAGCATAGATAAATGCAGAGAACTCAAACCAACTGAGTACTGTAAAGCTTAATAAATGAAGAGAACTCAAACCAACTGAGTACTGTAAAGCCCAATAAATGAAGAGAACTCAAACCAACTGAGTACTGTAAAGCCCAATAAATGAAGAGAACTCAAACCAACTGAGTACTGTAAAGCTTAATAAATGAAGAGAACTCAAACCAACTGAGTACTGTAAAGCTTAATAAATGAAGAGAACTCAAACCAACTGAGTACTGTAAAGCTTAATAAATGAAGAGAACTCAAACCAACTGAGTACTGTAAAGCTTAATAAATGAAGAGAACTCAAACCAACTGAGTACTGTAAAGCTTAATAAATGAAGAGAACTCAAACCAACTGAGTACTGTAAAGCCCAATAAATGAAGAGAACTCAAACCAACTGAGTACTGTAAAACCCAATAAATGAAGAGAACTCAAACCAACTGAGTACTGTAAAGCCCAATAAATGAAGAGAACTCAAACCAACTGAGTACTGTAAAGCCCAATAAATGAAGAGAACTCAAACCAACTGAGTACTGTAAAGCCTAATAAATGAAGAGAACTCAAACCAACTGAGTACTGTAAAGCTTAATAAATGAAGAGAACTCAAACCAACTGAGTACTGTAAAGCCCAATAAATGAAGAGAACTCAAACCAACTGAGTACTGTAAAGCTTAATAAATGAAGAGAACTCAAACCAACTGAGTACTGTAAAGCTTAATAAATGAAGAGAACTCAAACCAACTGAGTACTGTAAAGCTTAATAAATGAAGAGAACTCAAACCAACTGAGTACTGTAAAGCTTAATAAATGAAGAGAACTCAAACCAACTGAGTACTGTAAAGCTTAATAAATGAAGAGAACTCAAACCAACTGAGTACTGTAAAGCCCAATAAATGAAGAGAACTCAAACCAACTGAGTACTGTAAAACCCAATAAATGAAGAGAACTCAAACCAACTGAGTACTGTAAAGCCCAATAAATGAAGAGAACTCAAACCAACTGAGTACTGTAAAGCCCAATAAATGAAGAGAACTCAAACCAACTGAGTACTGTAAAGCCTAATAAATGAAGAGAACTCAAACCAACTGAGTACTGTAAAGCTTAATAAATGAAGAGAACTCAAACCAACTGAGTACTGTAAAGCCCAATAAATGAAGAGAACTCAAACCAACTGAGTACTGTAAAGCTTAATAAATGAAGAGAACTCAAACCAACTGAGTACTGTAAAGCTTAATAAATGAAGAGAACTCAAACCAACTGAGTACTGTAAAGCTTAATAAATGAAGAGAACTCAAACCAACTGAGTACTGTTAAACCCAATAAATGAAGAGAACTCAAACCAACTGAGTACTGTAAAGCCCAATAAGTTTAATCAACTCAAACCGTTTGAGGAAACCGATTGCAACAAACTATTTGAGTTAAAAAAACTAATCTATATACTCTGTGAACTTACTCCATTTACGTTGAAGTAATGAAGTATTTAATTAACTCATTACCTTCATCACTGAGTTCAGACCCCTTTTAAATAAGTAGAATTAACTTTCAGTAAATTTTGAGTTAACTACACTCATTTCAAGTTTACTGTTGGGTTTCACAGTGTATCGAACACTAAAGAAGTTGGATGAATGTTCAAGAATGTTGTAAACTGGTATCCATTAACATCCACAGCCAGTCTCCATCTTCCTTCAGATTATATTCTTATATATCCAAAAAAGAAACTTAAGTGGAGCGTGAGCAAATGATGACAGACTTTTCATTTTGGAGTATCATGCATCAACGTCTCATATGAGCATGGATATTATTTCTATTGAACACTAAATAAGTTAGAAGAATGTTGAAGAATGTTGTAAATTGCCATTGACATCCATAGTAGAAAAAATATATATTATTAAAGTAAAAGGCTGCCAGTCTCCAACTGGATGAGAAGAAGTGGAGTGTGAGCAAATGATGAAAGATTTTCAGTTTTGGCGTTTTATGCATCACCTTCCCGTACAACCATGGGTATTATGAGTCCAGGTTTTCTTGTATGTAGGTAACAGCTTGTTTTTGCTTCCTCCCCACTCCAGGTCTGTTTCAGAGAGCCATCGCTCAGAGTGGATCAGCCATCTCCAGCTGGTCCATTAGCTACCAGCCCTTGAAGTACACTAAGATCCTGGCCCGTAAAGTGGGATGTACATATGGTGAGACCGCAGACCTGGTGGACTGTCTCCGCAGGAAAAATTTCAGAGAGCTGGTGGATCAGGACATCCAGCCGGCCCGCTACCACATTGCATTTGGGCCGGTGATGGACGGAGATGTGGTGCCAGATGACCCGGAGATTCTGATGCAGCAGGTGATCTTGACTACTAGGTGGTTTCCAGGACTTAAATTATGCATGTTCTACCAAAGATTTTACATGGTGAACTGACACTTCCCAAAGCCAAGGATTAGGTTGTAGAGTAAGCCATTCAAAGGACATTCGAAGGTCTTATGGAGAGGAGATATATGGGGATTCATTAAGACCACTGGAGTCTGAAATCATTTTTGTAACAGAACAAATTTTGCTAACCCAAGTATTTCAGGTTAATTTGAGCTGTTTTGATTTTTTTATTTGCTTATTAAAGGGATAATTCACTCAAAAACGAAGGTGTACTCACTATTTATTGACCTCTCAAGTGATTCCAAACCTTTATAAGTCTCTTTATTCTGATGAACACCAAATAATATATTTTGTAGAAAGCTGAAAAAGTGTAACCATTGACTTCCATGTAAGAAATACAAATATTATGAAAGTCAATCATTACATGTTTTAAGCATTCTTCGAAGTATCTTCCTTTGTGTTCAACATAGGAATGAAACTCGGCAAGTTTGGGACAAGTTAATGGAGAGTAAATTATGACAGAATTTTCATTTTTAGGTGAACGATCCCTTTAAATTATAATTATTTTATTTTTTACTTTTTTATTATTTATATATTTATTTCTATGGTTTAAACAATCTGGTGTGTTTGCTAAATTGGCATTCCAAATTTATGCTACATTTTTCTCATTTTACAAGTAAATTAGGCCCACTAGTTTAAAAAAATCATGTATTTATGTTGATTGCTCAACTCGTCTCCAGTGATGTGTTCATTCACATTTATACATTCGGCAGCTGCTTGTATCTGTATGTAGTTATTCCCTGTGTGTCAGTGCCATGCATTTTTATCAGTTCATTTATGTTACTTTTGTTAAAAATGAATGTTGAGTTTAACATTGTTAGTTCAATTTGAACTTCAGAAATTACAAAGAATAAGTATTTAGATGAAAAAAATTAAATATTTTATGATCATTTTGTTTTGCATCTGGAGAAGTTTAAATTATTAGTTTTTTGGGGATGAAGATTAAGTTTAAAATAAAACGCCTGGTGTGTCAGATCAAGAGCAGACTCAGAGTTGATAAAAATGAAGAAAATGTACTGTAGATAGTTTCCAGTTTTATGGCAGAAGAGCTTTACGCACTCGTAGAGCTCACTCGTCGATCTTCTGACTTACAATACAACAACACAGCAATTATAGTCTTACAGAAAACCAGAAATGGGGTCGACTCAGGTAAAAGGTTCCGATTGGTTAAAGCAAAGATAGACAATTCTAAATAGGTACATCAATGCGGGGTCGTATCTGAGTCCAGATAGGAATGAAGACAGAATTCTTGGGTCTGGCTGACCACAGACTATTCAGGGCTGATCTAGGACCTGTAGAGCTGACCACTCTGAAGCATACACACACACAAGAGAACAATCTGTTTAAAACTCAAGGTTGTTTCCTTGTACTCTCAGCTGTCTTATCAAACTGGTTCAAAACTGGTACAATCAGCATTCAGGCTGCTAGATTCTTACTACACAAAGTCTATCTTGCATAAAAACAGTGTGTCTGTGGGGTCTTAAAAAATATTAAAAGTTGATAAATCAATTATGAGAAAATTAAGGCCCTTAAAAGGTATTAAAAAGTCTTAATCCCGTTTTTACGAGGTCTTAATTTTGTTCAAGCGTTGTCCAAAGGGTTTGACTCCAAACAAGCATAAATATATTTATTTTCCTCCTAATATTAACAACGACGTACTCTATCCATGCGACTGGTTTGGGCCGGGGATCGTCTGGCCAAGCTCCTCCGTCCGTGTGATGTCACGTAATTTGCGACAAACGCGGGAAAGTGATGTGTCGCTCTCCACTTGTAGCAAAACCATAGAGCATGTAAGTTTGCATACTCCTGGTTGGAGAAAGACGAGTTTAAACAGTGGCTGAAGCCTGGTGCTGAAAACAACTGCGTAATTTATTCTTTCAAGCTTTGATTTTTCCGAGCTTATCTGAGTTCTGTTGCAGGGTTGTGCTCCATTGATTTATTTAACTACAACTGTTTATTAACAACTGTTTAAGTTAAAGGTTTGATACTGATTAGAACTTGAAGTGGCGATGAGGTCTTAAAATATTCTGAGAAGGTCTTTAAAAAGTCTTAAAAAGGTAGTGAAATTACCTTTAGGATTCCTGCATATACTCTGAAAAAGGAATTCACTTTAGACAGAATTAACACATAAAATAGCAATAACAATAGGAGCAGTTGTTTCCAGTCATCAGGGCCAGCAGTTCCACTCCATGGCTTATGACCTGGCTAGGAAGCTTCTGAGAATAGAGTTTTGACTGACTAAGATAGGGACAAAAACACTTCAACTGAACATTCCTAAATTAGGTAATGTTTAACTATTTAGTCAAAATCATTTCAAAGATTAAATACTGATTCGAATAATCATATTAATGAAGTAATGAGAAAAAGGGTAAATGTTGACCCATGCTGGAATGGATTTGAAGACAGAAATCCACCCTATCAAGTTCTTTTTTAGATATTGAATCCAGTGCAGGTCAGTTTATCCCATGACAAAAGTCATTTTGAACATAATACAAGAGCTAAGCTAAGGTTTTCAATTGGTTAAACTTAATAGGTTAGGTCTCTCTATTTTTTATTAATTAATGACAACTCATTATATTCTTAGTGCTGTGGTGTCACTCATTTAATCATGTAATGTTTGCTTAATTAAAAAAAAAACAGATTTATTTATTGAGAGACGGTTCGTTCCACTGTGGCAACCCCTGATAAATAAAGGGACTAAGCCAAAGGAAAATTAAATAAAATTAAACCTTGGAGAGGAGAAAAATGCATATAAATTCAGCAAAGAGAAAAATGATAAAGTCTAGATAGGAAACCTGAGCAATGCAGTTCTGGGTATTTTAACATTTCTAAAATAGAAGTAATTAAATTACACCGCAAAGTTCAAAGCCATTATAATCTACCCTTTTAAAGTAATCGAAAAATACTCTGTGTTTGTTGATGTGTAAATTTGTCTCAGGAGGTACATTTCTTTTGTCCTTTAGGGGGAGTTTTTGAACTACGACCTTCTGATTGGTGTAAATCAAGGGGAGGGGCTGAAGTTTGTGGATGATGGAGGAACTGAGAGTGAAGAGGGCATTTCAGCTGCTGCTTTTGACTACACCATCTCCAACTTCGTGGATAACCTCTATGGATACCCTAAAGGTAAACTCTATATTCTTCATTCCATGGGACTTTTATTTTTCTTGTTTTACCATTATCATTATAAAGTAGACACTTTGTTTTTATGTCAGGATATATTTGTATATTAAAATACCCTGTAATATTATATTTTTTGTGTTGAGTGGATATGCAGAATGAAAACATGAAACTAAATCTTCTGAATGCAGGTCTAAAACAGAGCAGTCCTTCTAGTTTTGTGTTAACATTGCCTAGAAAAGACTGTCTTGGTATACAGCAAATCAATGTAATTGCTGCTGCTGTAATTCTTGATGTACTGCATACTCTTGATTAGGTGCTGTTGTTCACTTGTTCCACCAGAGGGCGACAAAAGACTAACAATGTTACTTATTAGGCGCTTTTGTTTACTTGTTCCACCAGAGGGCGACAAAAGACAAGCAATATTAATTATGATTGTGATTTGAAAGCTGTTATGTCTTATAAGGTATTTAATATCCTGTAGATGTGATCAATACGTTTTAAAATGCATTAATATACAGTTGCAATCAGAATTATTCAACCCCCTGATTTATTAGCCCCCCTGTATATTTTTTTCCCCAATTTCTTTTTCACGGAGAAAAAAATTTTCAACACATTTCTAAACATAATAGTTTTAATAACTCATCTCTAATAACTGATTTATTTTATCTTTGCCATGATGACAGTAAATAATATTTTACTAGATATTTTTCAAGACACTTTTATACAGCTTAAAGTGACATTTAAAGGCTCAACTAGGTTAATTAGGTTAACTAGGCAGGTTAGGGTAATTGGGCAAGTTATTGTATAATGATGGTTTGTTCTGTAGACTATCAAAAAAATATATAGCTTAAAGGGGCTAATAATTTTGACCTTAAAATGGGTTTTAAAAAATTAAAAACTGCTTTTATTCTAGCCGAAATAAAACAAAAAAGACTTTCTCCAGAAGAAAAAATATTATCAGACATACTGTAAAAATTTCCTTGCTCTGTTAAAAATCATTTGGGAAATATTTAAAAAAGAAAAAAAATTCAAAGGGGGTTGAATAATTCTGATTGCAACTGTACATTTTCATGTATGTGTTCATAATCCAAACATGCATGCACACAAAACCTCCTGTCATGTCTTCAGCTCTTTCTTCACAGAAATTATTACCCATTGTCTTTCTGTAGGTAAAGACATCCTGAGGGAAACTATTAAGTTCATGTATACTGACTGGGCAGACAGAGACAATGGAGAAATGCGGCGCAAGACTCTCCTCGCATTATTCACTGATCACCAGTGGGTGGCGCCGGCCATCGCTACTGCCAAGCTCCATGCTGACTACCAGTCTCCTGTCTACTTCTACACATTCTACCACCACTGCCAAACAGAGACACGACCCGAATGGGCAGACGCAGCACACGGGGATGAGATACCCTATGTGTTTGGTGTGCCCATGATTGGAGCAACAGATCTGTTCCCTTGCAACTTTTCCAAAAATGATGTCATGCTCAGCGCTGTGGTCATGACCTACTGGACCAACTTTGCCAAGACTGGGTAAGTCTCAACAGGCAAAATCAGTCTAATCCCAAATTTAAATTCTAATTCATTTTCAGCTTAAATCCAGACATTCAGGTAAGTGCCAGGTGATATGGCCAAACATGTTTTATTTAAAATATTCTCTATTTTTCTGGATTTAGTTTTTATGATTTAATATTGGTTTCTAAATAGTGGTGTCTAATGAAGTGAATTCCTAAAACTTTAATTGAATTAGTATTTTAAAATATACTCATTGGAAATAAAGCTAAAAATTGTCAGTTTAAAAAAAAGATATATGTATATATAAATATATAAATATATATATATATATATATATATATATATATATATATATATATATATATATATATATATATATATAGATAGATAGATAGATAGATAGATAGATAGATAGATAGATAGATAGATAGATAGATACATACATACATACATACATACATACATACATACATACATACATACAAAATAAAGTATTAAACATAAACTGTAATAATAAAGACTTGGTTGAATACTTTGAGAAGTATATCCTACTTATGTTTTAGTATTATCTTTCTATGGCAAGCCATGTTGACATTTAATTAATAGCCCTTAATAGTATCTATTTTCATCAATAGCCCATACTAGTATCTATTTTCATGTTACTAGTGCTAATAAACTAGCACTAGTATCTAATAAATAGGTACTAGTATTTAATGAATGAGTACTAGTCTCTAATAAAAAGAACTAATGTCTAATGAGTAAGCACTAGTATATATTTTTTTATAAAGCACTAGTATCTAAAGAATAGGCACTAGTATCTAATGAATAAGCACTAGTATCTAATGAATAAGCACTAGTATCTAATGAATAAGCACTAGTATCTAATGAATAAGCACTAGTATCTAAAGAATAGGCACTAGTATCTAATGAATAAGCACTAGTATCTAATGAATAAGCACTAGTATCTAATGAATAAGCACTAGTATCTAAAGAATAGGCACTAGTATCTAAAGAATAAGCACTAGTATCTAATGAATAAGCACTAGTATCTAATGAATAAGCACTAGTATCTAATGAATAAGCACTAGTATCTAATGAATAAGCACTAGTATCTAATGAATAAGTACTAGTACTTAGTGGAAAAGATGCTAGTATCTAAAAAATAAGCACTAGTAACATGAAAATAGATACTAGTATGGGCTATTGATTAAATGTCAAAACAGCTTGCCATAATCTTTCTGTCATAATTTCTACAAATTGAATCAGAGTTTGATTTTGGCTGTTTGTCTTAAGGAATTGGAAATAGTCCAATTGGATTACTTCCAATGGGAGAAAATGTGATGGTGAAATAAGGTCCAATTTGCAATTCTGTATTGCCTTTTCAATTCTAAATTTATTCCTGTTTTAAGACTTTCCAAATCATTCTCTGTTACAATAAAATATTTCTTTTTTTTACAGGGATCCCAACTTGCCTGTTCCTCAGGACACCAAGTTCATCCACACCAAGCCCAATCGCTTTGAAGAAGTGATCTGGACCAAGTTCAACTCTAAAGACAAGCAGTATCTCCACATTGGCCTGAAGCCTCGAATCCGCGACAACTATCGAGCAAATAAAGTCGCCTTCTGGCTGGAGCTAGTTCCTCACCTCCACAACCTTCACGAGGAGGTCTTCAGCACCGCCACAACCCGGCTGCCTCCAGGAACGGCCCGAACCCCACACTGGAAGGGCCAGGGTCCCCGTACGACACGGCATCCCATCCCAACCTTCCCGTCAGAACTAGACCCAGATAGCTCGGAGCAGCCTCGGTTTCCTCCCTTCCCAAGCGACACCCGGGACTACTCGACAGAACTGAGTGTGACCGTGGCTGTTGGTGCTTCACTCCTGTTCCTCAACATCCTCGCCTTCGCCGCGCTTTACTACAAACGTGACAAACGGCATGAAATGCGACGGCATCGGTTGTCTCCGCAACGAGGCGTACCCGCTAATGACTTAGCACACAGCCAGGAGGAAGAGATCATGTCCCTGCAAATGAAGCACTCAGAGCATGACGCCCACCATGACATGGAGCCATTGCGACCGCATGATATTTTACGTCCCGCATGCCCACCTGACTACACGTTGGCGCTACGGCGGGCACCCGACGATGTTCCTCTCATGACCCCGAATACCATCACCATGATTCCTAGCACCATCACGGGCATGCAGCCCCTCCATGCCTTCAACACCTTCCCCACATCCACCGGGCACAACAACACCTTACCCCACCCCCACTCCACCACCCGTGTATAGTAGCACCACCCGAATGAGAGGACTAGCTCTCACACATATCCAGTTGTCTCTCTCTGTCCACCTTTTCAAGCTCCTAAACTTACAGTTCTGCTGTCAAGAGCAGCGACGGCGCATCTGTTGACGTTCTCATAAACTAAATCAGAGGTTTCGTAGACGTTGTACACACTAGAGGAGCTCTGTTCATAGACTCTACGGCAAGCAGCAGATCTGGCAAGTCATGGGCTTCGTTCTGGATTCAACTTGTGGGTTGTTGTTAAAGAAGAGGGGCAATTTATGGAGGCACAGAAGCTGGTCTGATGTCATGAGGGGAATGAGGACGTTTCCCAACTCTTCGCCTCTTACTAACTTGGCAGAGGGCAGATTTGATCCATGCTTTTCTTTCGATCGTCACTCTTTGTTATGCCATCATTAGCCCATCAGTCTCTCGGTCCGAATGTGATCTTGTGTTTTACATGAATCGTAGGGGCATTTGATAAACGACTGACGCCGGATATGTTGTGTTTACCTGCAGTCTTGTGTCAAGTATTAAATCACACCTTGTAACAATAGAATGAGAGAAAATGACAGAAGATGAAAGCAAAAGTGCCAACCTCGTCTTTCTCTCGCTCTCACTCTGCTCTGTTTGCCATTTCATCAAGCGTATATGAGTTGGCTACGTGTTGTTTCTTAGAAAGATTTTTGTATGTATAAATATAAAGACAAATATATAAAAGAATGATATAAATATATATATTTACATGGATTGCTCAGTGGGATCTATGCATGAAATATTTTAAAGCACCAAGAAGGACACTGGGCTGTAAACTCCCACGGCATTTTTCTTATTTGCTGTTTTTTTTTTCTAGTTTGCTTGCTTAAAATGGCTTCAACAACCTTCTTCATGATTTTATTTATCAAAATCTGTCGTCCTCTTCAGTCTGACCACTCTAAAGGACAGTGTCCTCTCTTTGAGAGCTATTGGAAATATTCTTTTTACAATGTTTGAAATCTTCACATCCAGTAGTTGATGCTGTTACTTGACCATCAAACATGTAGTGCTCAATAAGAGTTGTTCGGGATGGTCTGAACATAACTACTTCAAATTTCAGACCCACAAATAGTTTTGCATCTCTCGCTTTATCACAGAGACAAATAAAAATAATACCCTTAAGGCCGGGACACATCAAGGCAATAATCAGCCATTGGTCAGCATTAGTCCTTCGTTGAGCAGCGGTCAGGTTTGATGTGTACCGCACGTTGCCTCTCAGGAGGGAGTTTGTCTGATTCAGAATGTAGAAAGAGATCACTTTAATTGGTTGTTCAGCTATAAATCAGAGCACAAGAAAAAAAAACTGAAGTGACAAAACCACACAATTCAACAGGGAACAAAGAAGATGGCTGTCATAACATCAAACTTCTTAAATATTTGCAAATGATTATCAGTTTCCCAGTACTGGGTTGCAGCTGGAAGGGCATCCACTGTGTAAAACATATGCTGGAATAGTTGGAGGTTCATTCCACGGTGGCAACCTCTGAAATAGACACTAATCTGAAGGAAAATGAAAAAAAAAGAATGGATTATTAGATTGTCAGACATATTTGCCGAAGTGCATCCCTCTGTGGTGAGCGAGAAGTACTGCGAAATATGTGTACTTTGTATGCGTGCAGCACTAGTTCCAGTTTTCCTTTGTGGAACAACAGTGTAAACTATTGCCACCTGCAGGTTTGGAAAGATAAATCCTCTCAAGGATTCACAGAATGTATATGTTCTCATTTTAGTCAGCTGTCATCCATTTGGTGTTTACTTGCAGCTTTTTGGTCCAGACGGGACCAGATGCAACCGATTTGAGGTGAGAACACTGTCAGTTTTCTTCATCCCTAGTTCTTGATGTCGGCTTGGTGTGTCCTGGGCTTTACACTTCAGTCCTTCTCTCTCTTTCTCTGCCTCTCAAATTCAATCTCGGTCCTTGCTTTTTCAATTCAACATAATATATTACTCGACCAAATTTAAATGTGAATGCGTGAGATAAGAGTATATGTGACGGAGATGCAAAAAGAGAGAGAAACCTAATTTAATCAGTCAAAAAATCAAAAACTCTGTGACACTTTATCATCCTTTAGGAAGACCTACACGACGTTAAGCCATTTTACATACAAAACAGTTGTGTGTTGAGGCTTGTAACATCACCTTGATGCGTTTTCCCACATCTCTGCATATCCCACATCTCTCCGCACTGCACACTTGACCTTTTCAGGTTACGACAAGCACAGCAAATAGAGGTGGCAGCAAACCAGACAAATATTATATATTGTTAGATAGTTTCATGTTCAGGTTCAAGAACAAATGGCTCAGAATCGCTGGACATTAACACACTCACTTCTATTCTGTTCACGCCTTGTTAGTATTATTTTCTGCCACAGCTGTATGCCAGAGGATGATGATGACGGTTTGTGCAAGAAAGTGCGTTTGTCTCACACTTGGCTCAATTTGCCGTGTATTAAGTCTGGAGTGTTACTGGAGGACCAGCAAAAACTGCTGTCAGCAATGCTCCACATGTACTGAACCATGAACACACTCTAGTGACACACTGGAGTTTCAGGATGTCATGCAAATGTTTTCTCCATTGTGGACTTAACACCAAACAGACGGCAACTGGACAATAGACTGTAACAAGATCTGCTTACCTATCTGAGATTGTAGATTGGACCTGTGGATATGTACCATCTGTGGACTTTTGTGTGGTTGTAGGTAAAACTGAACTCCATTTTAAGCAAACTACGAGGAGTTTACGACTAGAGCTGCGTACAACACAACCTCAATTCTAATAACCAATACTGTTTTAAAGGACGAGTGGAGACAGCTTTTTGTTATTTCTCTCGTTTGTTTTTGTACGCTCAACCACTAGAGTGTGATGTTGTGCTACATCCAGAATAAAGACTCTTCATCCATTATGAGCCATTCATTGGGTCTTCAGTAGGCGTACAGCGAGAAGGAGAAATAGAAATTAACTGTACATTTTTAAGTGTAAGAACAAATCAACTGAAAATATTTGTAAATATTCCGTTACTTGTTTGTTTAATGTTTAATTCTTCTTCTTTTTTTTCTATTTTTTTCTGGTCGAATGAAATATGAAATACTCTGTGACCAGGACAACAGGTGCAAGTTGTAATTCAGCCACCAGCAGAATTAAGGAATCTCATTCGTAAGAGTTTCAATTCACTTTCTGCTGCTTCATTTAGTTTTGGGATCCGTTGATAGAGACGGTTTTATATTTGAACATAGAGATTGTTTAACATGTAGCATATCCGTGTCATTTGAGCCATCACGGCTGGTCATATTTATGTATGATTAGCTGTTGGTTTCATGTTTCATAGAGATGGGCTGCAGTTTATTTACTCAAAGGACACACTGAAAGCATGGTGGTCATGAGAAGTGTTTCATCTGCCATGAACTTGCTGTAGCATTTAAATCTTACCAAAAATGTAGTCAAGATTTAGAAATATTTAAAGTGAGTCGAAAGTATTATTTTGTGGTCACATTTTTACACTTAACTATATATATATATATACAACTATTTTTTTTTATGAATTGAGCATAATCCCGAGATTAAGAGACCAATATGTCAAGTCTAACGGTTTCAAGATTACTGAACAAATGAAGCACATGTTATTCCTCTAACGAAATAAGAATGTTTAACCAGGCCCCAAAGCAAATTTACACCTGTTGCCCTGTTTTACTATATGTGTTCAGAATCAAAACGCCACACTTGATGAAGAATAAACATGTTAATAATGGATTTATAGAAGAAAAACAAAAGAAAAGGTAATAATATATACATACGGTGATGATATTTCTCTTTATTTAGAAGTTATTACACACTGTATGCTGTGACTCTGATCTGGGGAACATTAAAGAAATTCATAGCCAGATATCAGTCTCTGCTTCCTTTTAATCAAACTTCTGATCATCAAATAAATTTATTAATTATGAATTAACTGAAATAAACTTCTGTACCTGCAAGTAACTTGATGAAAATGTCCTCTTTGACCCCTTAAATATAAAAGTTTTAGTATCGTTAATGGAATTGTCAACACAATATCAGGAGATCATCATGACCAGCTATTTGCCATCCTTCAATGATAAAGTGTAGGCTAGAATAATTGTTACAAAAGTCCCATGAATCCCATCCAGACATCAAACTCTGTTTAATAAAATTATTTTCTGTTAATTGAGAGGTATGCATCACGTGGTTAAGCCATGTAAATCTGTAAAAGTTCTGCATTAGGCTGATATTTGGGCGGTGGGGGGATTTGTTCATTTGAACAGTAGACCAATAAAAACAAATCTGTTTCAGTTTGCTTTATGAAAATCTTGAAATATATGTAAATATTAATTTAATACATAATTTTGAGTATGCAAGGCCTACTTAAAATATTTTGGAGTAGACACCAAGTTGCAAAGTATGATGCCACTTTTGACAATACATACGTCTCTGATGTCCCAAGAATATTTTTGTGAAATATCTGCACACAATAACCCATAGCATGTCCAATTTCAATCCTCGAAATCATGATCAGCAATGCAACGATTGGCTGACGGCACAGCAGCGTAATGACATCATCTGATTAATATTCAATTATCCATGTGAGCAAAATTACATAAAATTCGTAGTAAACGGTTTGTTAAATATGATACGCGATGACTTTCCACATTTGTTGTGGGGGCTGCATGGTTTACACCTTCATGTGTCAAGAGTATTTAGCAATTTATTTAGTTTTACATGTAGAGCGGATTTTCTTTATTATAGTAGCCTATTCAAGTTTCTTAATCAGTGTAAGGAATGACTGGCTGTGTAAATTAATTTTGCATCAAAAAAAGCATTTTTGATGACGGTAAAAGTGTCTACAACTTTAGCGAAGTATCAAATCACCGGCATATTAGCTGTCAAAACATGTATGTTGACTGCATAAATTATTATTCCTTTAAAAAAAAAAACAGTCAAATATTGTGCATGTCTATTATTATACACAAATTGTACTAAAGCTGGTTGATACCTTACTATTTTTCCAAGTGTATATAATTACTACTGTAAACAAAAATATCAGCATTCGGTACATACTTTAAGCATTACCTTTGCTTGAATTACCCGATCTAATCCTGTTTATATGAAATAAGCCTGCTCCTGAGCAGGTTTGAGCTACCAGACCTGGTGCTATAACAACAACTTTCGGATGGGTTTTGAAGAACGAAAACGATCCTGGATCATGCCAAATAAATGAATGTAATCCATTTTGGAATAAGGCTGTAACATAAAAAATGTGGAAAAAAGCGAAGCGCTATGAATACTTTCCAGATGCACTGTAGTACAGAGAAAGGTTTGTGGTCTTCAAGTGATTACATTACACACAGTTTAGCATTCACCTAATATTAAACAAAAGAAAACTTACTCCGTCCATCCTCTCCAAAAGATCAGGCACAACTTCAAAGCATCATCAGCCTTCCTCAAATAGATATTTTGAAGAATGTTGGAAACCTGTAACCGCTGACTTGCATATAAGGAGTAGAATGAGAATAGAATTCCATAGAATGAGAAAAACAAATACTATGTAAGTGAATGGTTACAGGTTTACATTTTTTTATTTTTTTTTTCAAAATTTCTTATTTTATGTTCAACAGAAAAAGAAAGTAAAACAGTCTTGAAACAAGTGAAGCATAAGTAAATGATGACATGATTTTTTTGGGAGAAATATCTCTTTAATGAAGGCCTACTAAAATTCTGCTTTCAATTGATCACAACGTATGAATTATGTCTGCATTTTTCTGCTGAATATCATCACAAAGTAACTATTGATTAAAATTGCATTATATTGACAACATTTTCCATCAAAAAGCATAACATTCAAATTGAAAAAAGAACCATAACAGAACATTTCACAATTGCATAGTCATTTTGTACAATGCATTCATTTTTCTTTCATATAATTAAACTGTGTCTTCCATCTTTAAATAATTAACCCATATTTCAAATCAAATCAGTTGTCCACTGTGCTAGTACAAAATGTCTGATAAGAAAATAGATAAAAAATAGATATAAATGACCACAGTGAAAAAAGACCAAGAGGGTAGGAAAAGAATTAATAACAATTTTGTATTTATGAACAGTTAGAAGGCTTAGAAAATAGGTACATTTTTAGCATAGTTTTAAATAAATGATTATTTCATATTTCCAGTGTTGATTAAAATAAGTCAATATCGTCTTCTTCTTTTTTAGATTTATTTTTGCCTTTATTTGACAGGACAGTAAGTTGACAGGAAGTGAAGTGGGAGAGAGAGGGGGTGGGATCGGGAAAGTTCCACAAGCTGGGATTCAAACTCAGGACGCCCGGAGCGCTGCCACACCATATGTCAGCACACTAACTACTGGGCCATCGCACCTACAATATCGTCTTTGTCTCTGCAAATTGTGTGTGAATTTTACCAATGTATGTTTTGTGCTTATTTTGTAGGCTGACTGTGAGAGCTCTGTCAAATCACAGTAACTACAATTGTAAAATGAAAATAATCATTTATTTCACACTGAAAGCCTCTTTTAAACTGTTCTCTGCTTGTTGTTTTGTTATAATTTTCCAGATAAAGGGTATATCAGCAGGCCGTGCGTTGTATTTTTCAGCAAACTTAGTGTTGTAGCGAGCCATCACATATTTCCAGTAGTCTGAGGCCTGTATGCTAGCATCAGCAGGGATGTGCCAATCTGGAAAGATTTCTCTGTACCTCTTGTATGGATGAAGACTGTACTTAGTCTCAAAGCACTCAAATTTTCTTTCACTGTGGACATTTGTAGAGCAAATGTTCGTCACTAATTTTTCAGAACTTTTTTTTCTGTATCTGCCGAGTCCCTGAGGTCTGTGAACTGAAGCACAGTGTTCAGAGTGAGCTTCTCCACCAGCCTCACATGGAGTGCTGCAGAAGGGACACTGTTTCCCACATCCAAACACCCTCTTGAAGAGTTCATCCTGGGGTTTCATTTTGAGTTTGGACAGTTTGCCCTTTATGTCCATTTTCTTCAACTGTTCCTTCACTGTCTGTTCCATTTCCTCCACAGATTTGCTTAGCCAGCATGCAAATGGCTCTTGAGATGCATTGTTGAGGACCATCACTGTTTCTAGAGCATCTTTGGGAATTATAAGCTTTTGCCCAAGCTTCCTACATATGCACTGGATGAATTCTTTGATGCCACCTTCATCTGTTTCGTTCTGTGCTGTTTTGACAGCTTTCAGAATCTCCTTAGTGATTCCTCTGAGGTGACATTCTTCCAACTCAGAGACTTTATTGTTGTTCGAAAACTGTTTGATTATTTGATCTTCTATCCAGCCCTTAACAAAGGACTCATAGAAGCTGATGTATTTTTCATACAGCTCAAACTTGTCCTTATTCACAAGTTCCTTTAGAAGGGAGTACTGGAAAAATGAACGAGTGCTGAACTGAAATGCATTTTTTCCCTGTAGCATTTGATCTACAATGTCTGGACCCAAGGAGCTGTAGACGAATGTCTCAATGGCAGGTTTCAAGCAGAGTTTAGTGAATTCTTCAGCCTTTCTCTGGCACTGATCACGATCATAGAACAGGTCTTTGAAATCATTTTGATATTTGCCTTTAAACCTGTCAAGACATCTACGTGGATCGTTCTGCATAATGAAATGATCGTGCATCTCTTGAAATGATCTAGCCGAAAACCCGCAAACATATAGTTTAATAGACAGTTCAAAATCATCTGAAAATCCAATATTCTTGTTGGATTTCAGCCTGTAATCAATTATGTGTAGAATTTCCTGAATGTAGGCATCATGGTAATCTGAATGACTTGCCTTCTTGTCCACTACAAACTGATAACATGTCTGAATTATATTATCTGCCAAATTGTGCAGCTGCATTGACGAGTTGTCATTGGTCATACGTTTATACCACCTTTTGAAAAATATTTCTTTCTTGATTTTGAACTCCCCTTGTCCATGATTCTCTAGTTTCAGATTTACTAATTGCTCTGTAACTGAACTTCCTTTATGTTTCATTTTATCCCTAAGTTCCTTGAAAACACAGTCAAATATACTTATTTTCCTCAGTCCAGTATATGACAACTCTTTGACGGATTCCTGCCATATTTCTTCAAAAAATTGCTCAAGCTCCTCATCAGTTTTCTGGGCATCATTGTATTTGCGCAACTCCTCCAAGAGACCCAACACCTTTTTCTCCATTGTATCGGTGAACTTTTTCTTGATGTTGTCCAGCTTATTCATTCCTCTCCTTATTTCCACAATTGTCTCCAGTTGTGTTAACAAGGAGCTTTCAATTTCCCTTCTGAGAGACTTGATGCTGCTCACAAAGTCTTCTTTGTAATTTTCTACAAGATAGACATGACCCTCTGTTTGTTCAAAGTATTTGGACAGGTTATCCATTGTAGCCTTTTCCAATGTGTCAAGTTTTGTGGAAGCTTCTTGTTTCAGTTTGAATAAAATATCTTTCAGGTCTGACTTGTCTGATTTCTGTTTGAGTATCTGAAAATTTGACACTCTGGTTTCAGCTTGAGTCAACCAACAGTGCATTTCCTTTTTGAAAGACCATTGACATTTATTGTATTCTGCACACAGTCTCATGTACGCATCGGCCACCAAGCTGTTCCTGAAGCTAAATATGAAGTTTTCATACTTGACTGCATTCCACAAGCTTTTCGTCCACTCCAAAAAGTCAGTAATGTTATTTACATTTGTGTTGCGTTTGCATTGTCCAATTATCTCAGCCATGTTCTTTTTGAAGTCATAGACAGCCTCGGAGTAGCCTGCATTCACTGGTGCCATTGGAGGATTTCCATGCCAGAGCCCAGGGATATACCAGTTGCAGGTCTCTGGATCATACTCCATCACGTCTGTAAACATTTTGTACTCCTCCTTGTTCTCCATTCTAGCTGCTGCCTCTGTCATCTCATTCAGCTGCTCCAGCAGAAGTTTCCGATCTCTCATGTTCTTGTCATGGGCTGATACATCAGCAACATTTTGATGGACAAACTGACACTTGGGTTTTTTACCTATTTCCTTCATTCTGAGGAAAGCATGGACCACGATCTGCAAAATGTCCTTCATCTCTGTGGAATTCTCCATTGCGATGTTGATGATTGTGACGTCGCTCAATCCAACAACAAGTGTGGCTAATTCATTGTCGTGTTCATGGCTATCATCTAGTTTCGCAAGCTCTGGGGATTTCAGGCCTTCGGTGTCAATTATCACTAAATAATCACAGCCAAGTTCTCGCTTGAGGTCATCTTTGACTTTGATCAGCTGCATGAAGGCTCCTCTGGTGCATCTTCCACTGCTGACAGCAAACTGAACTCCAAACATGGTGTTCAGCAAGGTGGATTTCCCTGTGCTCTGTACTCCTAAAACTGTGACCACCATGATTTTATTATGGGGCTGCACTAAAGAGTTCAGATACTTCAGCACATCCCTCACCCATCTGAGAGGAATATTTGAGGCATCCCCATCAACCAGCTCCAGAGGGGAACCATTTAACATCAGCTTAGCACATAACTTGGGCAAGTGGAGCATTTGTTGACGTGATTCTAGGTTTTCTGAAAGCGACACTGCGGCTTCGTAAAGTTGGCCCATTTCACGCAGGAAGTGCTCTACTCCTAAAGAACTGTTGGAGATCTGTTGGTCAAGCTGAGCGATTTCCTCTTTGTTTTCTGAAAAATGCTGACACTTTTCTTTGTACTGCTCTCGGAGGATGGAGAGGTTTGTTCGGGAGAGATTGTCAAGTTTCATCCGCATCCACTTCAAGAAGTAGGTCCTCTCCTGGCTTGATGTCGATAATGCACTAATAAAGCAAGACATTGCCTCTGAAATATCATATTTATTTTGCAGTTTCCTGAGTTCAGTCTTTTTAAGCAGGAGATCACTCTTGTATGTCTCTATATTTTGATCACCAGCTTTCCGGAGTCTGCATTCCTCTTTTTCCAGTTTAGCCAGATCTTTCCAGATTTTACCCTGAAGGGGAAGCTGATCCTCTTTGAACTGCAATGTGTCCTGTATACTTTTTATTATGACATGTGCATTATTTTTTGCTTTCTGACATTCTTCGATGTCTTCATCCACTAGAATTCCGAGCTCATGTGCTATGGTGTCCATTTTCTCTAGGCATGCTTTGATAGGATGATTATTAATTATGCAATTCACTGTGATATGCAGATTTTTGACAAAATTTGCATCATTTTGTTTCATCTTCAGAATTATGTTGTCTTTCTTTAAGCTCATTTCAGAGGCTGTGCTTTTCAGCTGCTGCAAATCAAATGTTTTGCTTTGGGCGTTGCCCACTAAATAAACTTGTGCTTTAGCATGTTGGTTGGTGAGAAGCTTGTAATCTGTGTCCAGGTTTTCAAAGAACACAAAAACTGCAGTGGAGATTTGACATAAGAATGAATACTGCGTTTCAAAGTTACTGATGTCACCTCTCAAATTTGCAAAAGCCACAGGTTCAGAAAAGACATCAATGTTTTTGTTTCCACAAGGTAGATACCAACTCATCTCCACTAACCCATTTGATATCTTTCTCGGGATATCTCCACAGTCCATGTCACGATGTACAAAGGTATCATGATACTGCTGGGGGTTGCTGAGCAGTTTGTTTAAGATCTGAGATTTAGAAATGCTGCAGTCGCCCAGTCTAACAAAGGACACTAAGGGAAGCTCAGAGTGAACAATTCTGTCCTCCACAAATCCTTTTTGGTCTGACAAGGAGTGAGGTCTAAATTTCTTCACAATATCTCTCATGGCCCAAAGCATGTACATGCTCTGTTGACCATCACAATTTGGAAGAAGCAAAGGCACAGAGAACTGACACATTGACATTTTTGAGACCATTTCCTGTTGTAAGAAACCATCTGAACAATGAAAGAGGGTGGTCACTATGTCTAAAGGGTTTACATTGACATTCTGATCGATCTGAAAAATGGATATGTCATTGTAAATATCTAAACTTGACAAACCGTCACTCTCATCTGGTGAATATTTGACACTTCTTGCCGTCACATTAACCATCATGAGTTTCTTCAGGAACAGCCATGGTAAAGATGATAGAGACTGGGCTGGCTCATCAGTCACTGAACTCTTGTCGATCTGCAGCACATCACTGAGTGAAAGTTTGTTTGGGTAGTGCTGCTCCAACCCCAAATCTTGCAAGAGGCCCTGAATGTTTGTTTCTGTTGAAAACAATTATTTGATAATATGATTAGATATAATAATGCTGTAACATTAAGCAAATGTCTATTAAAATATGTAATATAATACTAACTTGTTTGAGCGTATGTCACTGCTTCTTTACTTTGGATGCCATTTGGAAGCACTCTTGTAATGTGAAAAGAGTACTTATTCCCAGGACTTAGGTCACTGAAAACCACACTTCCAGATTCTGTCGTGTCATCCTGGATGTTTCTTCCATTCTGTCGACAGACCACATGAAAGTTCTTCTCTTTACATCCAGATACATCCCAAATAAGAGTAACTGATGTGGTTCCCACATTCTCAACCTTGAATTTGTCAGGTGGGACTGGCTCTGTAAAGAAATCATGAAATTATTTATACTGTAACTTCATAATTGACCCACATCTCATACAATATTAAGTCAATAGCTTGTGAATACTGAAAGACAACTACTGGTGGATGCAGTCAATTCAGTTCCTGCACTTCGATCACCATTTACTGAAACTGAAACAATGGCAAACGCATATTCAGTCCCTGGAGAAAGGTCTTCTACTTCCATTGCTGATGCATTGGAGATTGTAAAGGTCTTGGTAGTTGTAGGATTGAAGCAAGTTAACTCAAATGTAGTTATGCTTTCTGGGCTATTCCAGGCAAGAGTAATGGAACTGGTCCCGATATGCTGCACTGAAATCTCAACTGGTGCAGGGACATCTGTGAAAAAAAAATAAGCAAACATTCTCACAATCTTGATAGAGTATGACTAATAATTTATCTCAATCAGTATCAAATCACTGTTGCTTTCTGTATCCTATTTTACAGATGTTTTTAAAAAGGCTACAATAATTTCTGTCTGTTGTTCCCACTGTATATAAATGAATTGTTGCTTCAGAGGTGGTCTGTAAATTTTTTTCTATACAATAAAAGCCACCAATTGCTACATTTTCAAGAGTTCCCACTTAGCTGATGATTGATAATAAAAGCTTGTTTGGCATGCTGTCCCGGGAGAGAGCCCTGAGCTTTTAAGATCCTCAAGCCCTGGGCTCCCTTTCATTTGCAGGGCGAGAGGGGAGTTTGAGCTCAGGTAGATCTCGATAAACTCCCCTGGCTTATTCTAGCTGAATGATGGAAATGGATGACTGAGGAGAGAAGTGTTTTCTTAGCTTGACTATGGTATTCATTTTGTGTGTTCAATTTACTTAGGGTGCGTGTTATTTGGACTGTGGGAGGAAACGCTCAGGTTACTAAAGTAACCCTCGTTCCCCGAGGGGGGGAACGGAAATGCTATGTGGAAAAACTTCCACTATGGGGATTTCGTCAGAATCCAATCATCTGAAAGAGTATAAAAACGGGCCAATGAAATGCCAATGAGTTGGCAGCGTCAGCGTGCACAGCTGTCTTGAATGACAATCAGTGTGGCATAAAAGGCTAGCATGTGCTCAGCAACGCTATCCTTTTCTAGCTGAAGAGGCTTTCACACTCAACAGCTAAGGGACAATCATTGTGGCGAAGGAACATAGCATTTCCGTTCCCCCCCTCGGGGAACGAGGGTTACTTTAGTAACCTGAGCGTTCCC
Organism: Danio kyathit; assembly: GCA_903798195.1. Taxonomy (NCBI): domain Eukaryota; kingdom Metazoa; phylum Chordata; class Actinopteri; order Cypriniformes; family Danionidae; genus Danio; species Danio kyathit. The sequence continues at coordinate 26,622,366 of LR812525.1, read as the reverse complement.
CTTCGGGAGGGGAACTTCAATGCTATGTGGAAAAACTTCCACTATGGGGAAATTTATGGAAAGCGCCACAACGAAAGAACCTTACCATGTCTCCAGTGAGGGGCGCGCCACGCAGTAGTACGAGCGCACCTGCATCGCTGGAGACACAGTCCTCCAACGTGTCCCCTGGCCCTTACTTACCCTACTTACCTTTTCTGGTTTAGATATACTTTTCGGGGAGTCGTAAGATACACCTAGTTAATTTCTAGGAATTTTAGATACGACAGTACGTTGGGAAAGCGTTCAGTCCCGATAGGGAGGACGCTGCGGAGGCCACCTGCTGCCCGGGGAGGGGAGACCTGGTGGCAAGTAGTATATGGACTAGCCCTGAGAAGGGGGAGTGCACATATGAAGATGGTTAGCGGGGAGGGAAGACACGAGTCCGCCCCGGAGGGGGGAACTACATCGTGGCTGAGTGAGCATATGAGATCGCCAGCGGGGATCACACATAGCAGGCACCTATACCCAGAACGCGGGATGACCAGCGGGCATACCTACAACGTAACGGGCCATCGCCTGACTCCTCCGCTGAGTCAGGTGGTGGGGGCCTCGGAGGAACTCTGCAGGGTTCGCCAAGCGGGGAACTCGACTGACAAAGCGAGAAAAGCGCACGTATCTCTGTGTTAGAGAGAAAGGCGCAGCAAGCGTTTTACAACACCTAACCGAATTTCCTCATTCACCGCTCGTGAGGAAATCAGTTCACTCGAAGATAATTCTCACAAATGCTCAGGTGTCGCCCAGCCCGCAGCTCTACAATGTCTGTTAGAGAGGCGCCGCGTGCTAACGCCCAAAAGGATGCCGAGTGCTCCGAGTGGGGAACACGGCTCGCCCTAGCTCGATGAGCGAGGGAGATGGCATTCACTGTTCAGTGGGCCAACCTCTGTTTAGATATGGCACTTCCCATCTGCCAATCACCGTAACAGATAAAGAGCTGCTCAGAGGATCTAAGCTCTGAGTACGGTCCGTTATAATACGCAAGCGCGAACAGGACACCGCAATAAAGGGGCTGGGTCTGCCTCCTCCGTGGGCAGCGCTTGCAGGTTCACTACATAGTCTAAACGAGCGCTGTAGGAACCTAGGGCACCTAGGTGGGCCGGGGTCTCAGGTAAACGTGAGAGTGGGCCGGCCCAAAACGCTGGCACATTTCGCTGACCGAAAATGCCTCCAGATACCCGCCCATTTGACCGATGCCAACGCGACCAGCAGAGCTGTCTACCTGGACAGAAATCATATAGATACTGAGTCGAGTGATCGAGCAGACCTCTCCTAAGAGAGATCTTCAAATGGGTAAGAGAGGGGACAGGATATATATATCTACGTCTCGCGCCTCTGGGGACTGGATGATGAGGCGATGCTTTCCCAGCGCGCCGCCATCGCCGCATCCTCAGAGCGGGGATGATCGCCACGCCAACCCCTCAGTGCGGAGGGGACAGCCTTGGCTCCAGCCAACTGAAGGAGGACAGCATCACACTGATCTGGCATGTTTGGGGTTTCCTTCTCGGAGAGAAGTACACCACACAGCGAATAGACTCCACATCAGGGCATAGGCATGCCTCATAGAGGGTGCTCTAGGCCTGAGTGATGGTGTTAACCACCTAACGGTAGGTCACCTAAGTCCTCCGAGCTCCATCTATGGGCCACACGTGATGTCCATAGAACTGGGCGCGGGTGCCAAACGGTGCCTGTCCCTAAAGAAGAAGTTTCTTCCATGGGACATGCCAGGGAGGGGCCATCACGAGGAGAGAGCTAGAATACAGGTTTGATTGGGCCTGAGAGGCGCAATGCATAGACCTGTTCCTCGTCCTCCCTGACTTTACACAGCATCTGTGCGAGTAGGCTCACTGGAGAAATGCGTATTACGCACGCCCCGGGGCCAGCTGTGTAGCCAGTGCGCAGAACGCACCCATAACAGCTGGACAGTCGGGGGTGGAGCCTCCATTCTCCCAGGCGAACTGCCGTGAGAGCGCAGCGGCTGCACGGTTGAGCTCGGCGGGGAAAAATGGAATGCAGCGATTGCGCCGCGTATGACTCCGGGGGAGCAGACGGCGAGCGAGCTGAGACATGCGGCGACAGCGAATATCTCCCTTGCGGTTGATATACACCATCGCCACCATGCTGTTCGTCCTGACCAGCACGTGTTTCCCTTCTAACACCGGTAAAAAACGGTGCAGCGTGAGATACACTGCCAACAGCTCCAGGCAGTTAAGATGCCAATGCAACCAGTTTCCTACCACGGAACCACAGCTGCATGCCCGCAACACACGGCCCCCCAGCGTGAACTGGAAGCATCCGTCAAACGACGACATGCCTGGACGCTTGTTCTAGAGGCCCGCGGGCCTGTAGAACACAGGGTCCATCCAGAGGCTGAGGGCGCGGCGACACAGCGGAGTGACAGTCACCCGGTGCGCGCTCGCGTGCCATGCGCGTCTAGGGACCCGATCGTGAAGCAAATGCTGAAGTGGTCTCATATGGAGCATCCGAGCGGCGAGACCGCGGCTGCGGATGTCATATGCTCCAGGAGCCTCTGAAATAATATCAGTGGGACCACATTTTCCTGTCGAACTCTCTCAGACAGGCCAGCATCAGCCCGGCGCGCTCTCGGGGGAGGCGCGCCGTCATGGTGATCGAGTCCAGCTCCAACCCGAGAAAAGAGTTGCTCTGCACGGGGGCGAGGCTGCTCTTTTCTCGGTTGACCTGAAACCCCAATTGGTCGAAGTGCCGAAACACCCTGTCTCTGTGCGTAATCAATTAATCCCGCGAGCGCGCTGAAATCAGCCAGTCGCTTGAAATAATTGAGTATGCGGATGCCCGCAAGCCGAAGCTGGGGCACCCTCCGCGAGCTTGGTGAAAACCCGCGGAGACAGAGAGAGCCAAAAGGGGAGGACTTGTACCGCCAGACTCGACTTCAGACGCAAACCGCAGGAAACTGACGGTGGCGTGGAAGTATGGAGAAAGTACGCGTCCTTCAGGTCTACTGCTGCAGACCAATCCCGAGGACGAACGCTCCAGAAGGTGCGCTTCTGCGTAAGCTTTCTGAACGGCAGCTTGTGAAGCCAGCGGTTCAAAAAGCGCAGATCAAGGATTGGCCGTAGCCCACCGCTCTTTTTGGGTACGATGAAGTGCGGGCTGTAAACCCGCTCTCCATCCCGGCTGGAGGGACCGGTTCGATTGCATCCTTCGCCAGGAGGACAGCAATCTCCTCTCGCAAGACAGGGGCGGACGCAGGGCTGACCCTGGTGAAATACACACCCGTGAACCTGGGAGGCCGTTTCGCGAACTGAATCGCGTAGCCGAGTCTGATCGCGCGGATGAGCCATTGCGATGGGCTGGCCCGCGCTAACCAGGCAGGCAGAGCCCTCGCAAGTGGCTTCGTCCGCACGATCGCTGACGTACCAGCGGTGGGGCAGCGCGGAGTGGGTGGGCTCAACCGGGAAGCACTGGGGTCCCACAGGAGAGCAGGAGGCAAGAGCTTCACTCTTGTCTCGCACCCGTACTCCGGAGGTGGGGCTGGGAGGGGGAGAGAAAGGAGACCGTTCTCTCTCGCTCCGCGAGCCACTGGCGAAGTGCACCGATCCTGCGAGCTGGAAAGCATAGCGTCCCAGGACTGGCAGTGTTCGGGCTGTCACATCCGGGGAAGGGAAAAAATGCTCTTTCTCTGAGGTTTTGATAGCGTTTTTTAACGCTGTTTAGAAGAAGAGCCCCGCCCTCCAGCGGGGAAAGAGCAAATTTCCTCCTCTCCAGATGGCCCGTCTCAGGGACGCTTCGCGGTTCGTTTACCGAACTTAGCGGCGCCCTGGGGCGGGGAGCGCTGGTTGCCTGCGAGATGCTCGGCGCAGCCGCTTGGCCAGAGGCGCAGGCGGGGGCGACCGAGCAAAGCCGCAGGCGGGCGCTCTCGGCGTGAAGCAGTGGATGTGGATGGCTCGGCGGGGAGGAGCGGTTTTACGATCCCGCCGAGAGATGGTATTACCCATCGCCTCCGACTGCTCGCTCACCGGCGTGAATTCCTGGGCGAATTCACTGACGGTGTCGCCGAACAGGCCAGCCTGGGATATGGGTGAGCTAAGAAAGCGAACTTTGTCAGCATCACGCAGATCACCAGGTTTAGCCCGTGGTGGCGTTCCTGGGCCACTAATGTGACCATCGTCCTTCCCTGGGGCACACACAGCCGACTTCAGTCGATAGCTGTGCGGAGCTCATGCTCAGTCCTGGGTCGGAACCATCCCCGCGCAGCTGGGCCAGCGCCTGCGCTAGGGAGCGCTGGTAGGTGGCCGTAGCATGCATGGTGAGGGCGGAGGCGCACGCAGCGCACTGCGTGGGCTTCCTGTGCACATCCAGGAAGAAGGGGACGTGGAGGCTTAGAAGGTCTTGCCTCCTTTATCTCCTCCACATCACACCCCTCTAGTCGGTCCGTCCGCGGGGCTGGGGGATAAACCATCTCCAGACCCACGGCCGAAACAGCCTGGGAAGCACGGCTGCAAAGTTTGCTTCTGGGTTCGACGCCACGCCCATCATCCCGGAGGAAGAGAGCAGGTTCGAATCCTCATCAGACAATGACAACCAACCCTCGAAGGATGGTGAGGATGAAAGCGCACGCAGATCGGGCAGAAAAAAGTGCCCTCCAAGACTGCGTGAGCTTACTGCGCACTTTCCGGGAAGAAGGGGACGGAAGGCTTAGAAGGTCTTGCCTTCTTATATCCTCCACATAACACCCATCTAGTCGGTCCGGACGCGGGGCTGGGGGATAAACCATCACCAGACCCACGGCCGAAACAGCCCGGGAAAGCACGGCCATCATGTCTGCTTTTTAGATGCCAACACCGTGCTCTCCACCCCGGAGGGAGGGAGCGAGCGGGTTCGCATCCTCATCAGACAATGACAGCCCATCCTCCGATGCAGCGATGGACATCTGATCCTCGGTGTCATCAAGTGAGAGGGCGACCACCCGAGGATGGAGCGCTTCTCTCACCTGAAGCTTGGATGGAGCGCGTGGAGGAGCGAGAGGTCCGCGAGCCCGAGGGCGGCGGATTTACTCCCACTGAAACCCTCAGATCTGCCCGAGTGCCAACCGCAGTGCGGGGGACAACTGGGGTGGGTCGCTCTTTTGCAAGAGCGAGCCGCGATCTTAACTGCGCAGCAGACATGACATCACAATGATGGCATGCACTGCCCGCGAGCACCGCATCAACATGCTGGACCCCCAGACATGAAACGCAGTGCTCGTGCCCATCATCCGGGGACAGGAAACCACCGCAACCAGAAACGCACGGTCGGAGCGACGTCTTGAAAAAGACGCGCTGCACAACCGTGTTGCTCTTTTAGGAAACTTGCTTCCTATATACATACCGCTCTTGGAGGACCGGACCCAAAGGACGCCAGGCAAGGGAGAACAACCCAGCTCGACCATCTGCCACTGCGTATACACGCTCTGGACCGGGAGAAGCTGCTTCTCGATCTCTCTCTGTAGACACAGGTTGGAGATACCCTCATAGACTCTCTCAGAAGCTCGTGAAAGGCTCTGAAAGCGAAAAGGATAGCGTTGCTGAGCACATGCTAGCCTTTTATGCCACACTGATTGTCATTCAAGACAGCTGTGCACGCTGACGCTGCCAACTCATTGGCATTTCATTGGCCCGTTTTTATACTCTTTCAGATGATTGGATTCTGACGAAATCCCCATAGTGGAAGTTTTTCCACATAGCATTGAAGTTCCCCTCCCGAAGGGGAACCGGGGAACACCCACGCGAGCACAGGGAGAACAGGCAAAACTCCACACAGAAATGTCTTCTGGTTTAGTAGGGACTTAAACCAGCGGCATTCTTGCTGTGAGGCCACAGTGCTAGTCGCTGGGCCGCCGTGTCGCCCGTCTAAAAAGGAGGGAAAATAGAGGTGGGGGGGGGGGGGGGGGGGGTTCTTCAAGACAAAGATATTGAGATAAGAAAACTCTGGTTATTTATAGTGAGTTAGGAGTCGTCTGATTGGATAATCGATCATGGGATAATGCTGTAACAGCTGAGAACAATCATAAGCATGTGATCCTCTCGAAACTTGTTTACACATAAACTTCACTTAATGTATTACTGGCAGTTAATGACAGTCTCGTTAAGAATGTATGATACAAGGGCTATTTCTTACTTTGTAACTTGGCAACCTCTTCTTGGTGTGTCTCAGCAGAACATGTAAATACTTGTTGTTTTTCTTTAGTGTCTTCGTTTCCAGTAGCTTCATTTGTAATTACCTTCCAAAAAAGATATATTAATGACTTTCAGATTGGATATATTGATATGATGAATGCATTATCTAAGGCATATAATTTGCCAAGCAGATTTTGAAAGTCTGAAAAGAAAAGATTTAATGCTTACTACTTCCACACTGGGGCAGCAGTCCATTGTAGTTGATTGAGAACTGTTTGAGACTCCTAACTGAAATAAGATGCTTTTTAAATTGCTATCTATAAGTTGTATAAATCATTTAATAACTAATCAAAGCAAATTAAACTATGGCTTGATTTTACATCAACAAGAAATAATCTCACACTTTACAGTCTTCAACACTCAAATTAGCTCAGCCTGCTATATGTAGTTGCCACACCCCAAAATCTCTTGATCTGGAAAAATCCAAGCAGCCACGTTTTAATGTTATCGTCATTGTTAACATTTGGGGAGTTGGTAAAACCATGGAACAATAAACTTTGTTAAGAGAAATGTAGCAATATGTGTTAATGTATTTAGCATTTAATTTCACACACAAATGAATTTAGGCTTTTATCTTTAAAATGCTATTTTTTACAACAAAATTATTCAGAGGGTGAATAAAACTCATGTGGGAAGCCAAAGAAAATCATAAAAATAAATAATACACTCAAGACTTTTCTAGTTGCCCTAAATTACAGTAACAATATAAGTATGTCAATTAATTTATAAGTCACATTTAGCAGGCTGACCAAAGGGCTTTACATCAGTGACATTTTTAAATGTATATCAAAGAAAAGTTAATGCAAATTTAAATGCAATATTAAGAGGCTCAATAAAAAATAAGTAGGTTATAAGCAGGCATTTAAAGAGTTTTGGGAGTAAGAAATTGCTTAACTCTAGATAATAGACGAAGCTGATCAAAACTTGACCAATAACCCGTATGCAAATACAAATGCAAATGAATAGACTTTCCAAATCAGGACAAAAACAGAGTTATCATTTTGGCGATTTAATTTTGTTTTATTTTGTTATTGTGGAAACCCGAGACGGCAGTATTTCTCTGTGTAATAAATTCTCAAAAGCTACTTACAACTGATATCCATGCGTCCAGAGAAGGAAAACCTCTGCAGCCTGCCTTTCAGTGCTGAAGCAACGTCCTCTGTCTGCGGGTCAAATTAATTGCACGAACAAGTGACGTTTATCAGACGAAACTATGTTATGTAGGTTATGCGAGACAATTTCAAACACATTCTGTCATCGTTTATATCGTGTTGATATAAGTGCCTTTGCACATCAAGTGTTTATCGTTTTATCTCAGACTTATCGTAAAGTTACAACCTTATTATGTTTATCACAAGAAGCAACTTCATGTTACTTCTTTTTCAGTGGTTTGGTCCTAAAGGCAAAACGAAACTCCAGTTCACATAAAACGAAACTTATTTGTTCCTGGTAAATAGATCTCCCACCCTTTGGTTAATCAAATAAGACTTTCTGATTATTATAAATATAAATTCATTAGCTGGCACACGAGGCAATGTTGTGCGGTCTTTTCCTAACTAAGGGATAAGGGATAGTTCACCCAAAAAAATGAAAGTTGCTCACCATTTGCTCACCGTTATACGGAGACCCGAAAGGGACGTGATGGTGAGGGGGGATGGGTGGAAGAAGAAAAAACTGGGTGGGAGATAAAAATGGATGGGAGAAAAAAAACAGAGTGATAGGAAAATATATATTTTCACGTTTTTGCGTTCCCTCGCGAAGATGTTTTGCATTCCCTTGCAAAACTGTTGATCCGCAAATACTTCCTGTTTACTTCACATGTCAACCCTCCCGTTTTTGCCGGGATTCTACGTATTTTACTATTCAATCCCGCTATCATCCTTTTATTAAGTATTTTCTCATATTTCTCCCATATTTTTTATCTTGAAAGCACGTTGAAATTATGTCTGCATTCACTTTCTTTCCATTAAAGCTGTGCATCGATCGTCACCCTTCCTATGCAACCTGTGAATCAGCGAATGCATGTGTAAAACTCGTGCCGATGAGGCTTTATAAAGTTCGTGCTTACCGAGTTTTATCCGTGGGTTCTTGGCTATAAACCGGTCTGTTAAGGCCACTAAATAGAAGAGTCCAACTCAACTTCTGTGCTTGGAACGTATGGTTTATTTTCACAGCGTTATTCAGCATAATCTCTGCATGAACTCACAGACTACTCTCGTGCGTCTCTCCCGTACAACTCTCTCGTGCAACTCTCCCGCTTCACTTCTCATTCTTTTTCTTTATCCTTTTCCCTCTGTACCCGAGATATCGCGAGAGTAGAATCCAACTTTATTTAAACACATTTTTAACTCTTACATAATACTCCCCTTCCCCTAAGAAATGTCCTCATTTCTAATATTTTTTTTTCACTTACTTTCTCATAACATAATAATGATAATAGTGTGGTCCCCAAATTACATAACAAAAACAACAGCCAATAACTGGAAAAAAATAATAAAATAAAGCAATCTGTCAACACTGCTACATAGCCCTAAAACCAATGGGTCAATTATACAGATTCACAACAGTGGTTAATAACAACACATACCCAAAACCCTAGGCATACAGCTTAAAAGTATAACCAAAGCAAAGCAGCTCAGTAACAGTACATAACCTAGTAGAGTTGAAAGTCTTTCAGGTAAGCAGGTGGTCGACGTGACCGTGAATGTCCGTGTGGTGTGACAGGAGGCACTGGGGACCGATTTGGTCCTTCCCCAACCGCTAAGGCTGGCGTCTGGGCCGGCTGCACAACGGGTGGTGTGGGGGCAATGACTCTTGCATTCGCAGACCCAACATCCTGTGACTGGCCGTATTGCACCACAGGTTCGTTTGTTTCTGGCAAGTGTAATCCGGCAGGGGGTCCAGGGGTCACTGGCGTAACAACAGGGGGAAGGAGACCTGATAGCGTATTCAGGGTCGTTGGTTTGGGGATGGGCTGAGGTGAGGGGTGAGTGCATGACTGTGAGTGATCAGTTATATATGGCTTCATACGATTATAGTGAATGACTTTAGGCTTGGTATGGGGTTTAGATGTGTCACGAACAGTGAAATCTACTGGGATCAACGTACCAGGCGGTGCGACTGACTGTAGAACCTCATAAGGACCCACCCAGCGAGGATGTAGTTTATTATGCTTGTTGGCCGGGTCATCAATGAGCACCTTGTCACCAGGCTTGTACGGGGCGTATTTAACATGCCGATCATAATAATGTCGCTGACGTTCTTGTGCTTTGTCCCTAAACGCAGTGGCTGAACGATAAGCAGCAGACAATCTTTGTCGTAGTGAATTGGCAAATGCTGCAGGCGTACCGGTAGTCACTGAAGTGACAATGGAGCTATTGTGAGACAGTATGTCTAATGGGACCCGGGCCTCACGACCATGCGCTAGGAAAAATGGTGTAAACCCGGTGCTGGAATGATTCATTGTATTGTAAGCTAATGCAACGTGAGAGAGGTGTTCATCCCATTCTCTACCAGACTCAAAGAGGCATTTGGCGAGCTCATCTTTTAAGGTGCGATTAAATCGCTCTACTGCGCCGTCGCATTGGGCATGGTAGGGGGACGTGCGGAACTTTTTAATGTTCATTAACTCACAGAGGTTTTTAATGAGGTCTGATTCGAATTGTCTGCCTTGGTCAGAATGCAAGGAATCCGGGACTCCATGTTGCGGTATGTAGTGATCAAAAATACAACCCGCGACCGATACAGCTGTCTGATCCTTTAAGGGATACAGGTTGACAAATTTAGTATACAGGTCCATCATCACCAAGACATAACGATTGCCCCTGGTTGACAAAGGCAGCTCTGTTATATCTGCAGCGACAATTTGAAATGGTCGATCCGGTGATATGGATATGAGCGGGGCCTGCGATCTGGGAACAGGTGAACGCCGGGACTGACAAGCCACACATCGAGAACAATGTTCAGAAATGTCCGTAGACATATATGGCCAATAGAAGAAACATCTAGCCCTACTTAGCGTTTTAGCATACCCATAATGCCCAACCGAAGGATCGCCATGAACCTGAACTAGTACATCTGGGATCAAAGACGTCGGAATAACTACTTGGAAAACATCCTCAGCATGAGAGGTGCGTGACACTCTACATAAGACATTGTCATGGAGAGTCAAACGATTGAATTGGGACCACATTTTTCTGACATAGCGTGATGAGTTTCGAATCTTCCACAGCGGGGGCTTGTGACCTGATTCTACCCATGAAATGACGGAGGCTAAGTCAGAGTCAGACCGTTGTTGCTCCACCATTTTTCCGTCACTCTGAATTTGTATTAGATTTGCGGAGACATGATTTGGAAGCGGCGTAACCCCGAGAGACTTATTGTCCATCTTATTGTGTGTCAGTGTTGGCAGCAGAGTTACTTGTGGTTCAGATAACTCAGTTTGTGTTGTAACTGAAAATGTGACTGACTCTCTTTTCATGCCATCACTCTCTTGCGTGACCTCAACATGCGGCCGTCGAGACATGGAGTCGGCGTTTAAATGTTTAGCTCCTTCGCGGTGGCGCACGCACCAATCATAGAGATCTAATTCGACTGCCCAACGTGCTCGTCTACCTGTTGGATCATGGTCCAAAGGCAGCTTTTTGAGTCCGACTAAAGGTTTATGATCGGTGATGATGGTAAAAGGGTGGCAAGCAAGGTAATGGCGAAAATGGCGCACCGACCACACAATGGCAAATAACTCTCGATCAAAGGTGGACCACTTTCTTTCTGAAGCTGACAACACATGGCTGGCATACGCAATAACATGCTCCTTACCATCCACATGTTGTGAGAGGACTGAACCGACCGAATGTAAGGACGCGTCCGTGTAGAGTAAGAAAGGCATGGAGAGGTTAGGAAATGCCATTACGGGTGGTGATGTCAATGCTTCCTTTAAGGCACAAAACGAGTTGGCTGCATCAGCGGACCAACTGAATGTGACACCCTTGTGTGTTAACCGGTGTAGAGGTTCTGCCGTGCGAGCAAAGTGTTTGATAAATCTTCGATAGTACGAACATAAGCCTAAAAAGGCCCTGACCTGCGTGGCGGACGTTGGAATTGGCCATGTCTTAATTTTCTCAACGTTTGATGGATCAGGCTCAACTCCCGCACTGGACACTTGGTGACCCAAAAATGTAACTGAAGGACGTGCCAAATGGCATTTAGATGGTTTCAGTTTAAGTCCGGCGGAACGAAAGCGTCCAAAGACCTCACGCAAGTGTTTCAGATGTTGTGTGAAGTTCGCACTATAAACAATTATATCATCAAGATAAATTAAACAAATGCTCCAATGGAGACCGCGGAGTACTAACTCCATCAAGCGCTGAAAGCTAGGTGGCGCATTAGATATCCCCATGGGCATCATACGAAACTGATAAAGCCCAGCACCTGTCGAAAATGCAGTTTTTTCTTTGTCTGTTGGATTTAACGGTATTTGCCAGTATCCCGCAGTTAAATCGATCGTGCTGAACATTTGCGCTCCAGACAACCTATCTAGAGTGTCATCAACCCGGGGAAGAGGATGTGAATCCTTAACCGTAACCGCGTTGAGTCGTCTGTAGTCCACGCAGAACCGGTGTGTACCGTCCTTTTTTCGAACGAGCACAACCGGGGCTGACCATGGGCTCTGTGACTCCTCAATAATATCATGCTCCAATAGTTTAGACACCTCGTCCTGAAGGATGTTTTGCACTGCTGGTGAGGTGCGATATGGACGCAATTTAATTGGCGCGGCGCTACCAGTATTAATGGAGTGTGCAATTAAATCCGTCCTGCCATAATCATGTGGATGTGTGCTAAAAATATCTGAAAATTCTGTTAACAGATCTTTCAGCATTGATTGTTGGTCTGCATTCAAGCAGGTGTCTGTTAAAAGCATGTCTTGAGCAGCATTAAATTTATTAACAGAGGTGGTTACTGATGAAACTATTGTGTATTCATCCTGTGATTTCCCCGTAATGCAAAAAAACTGACCAATTGGGCATCCCGCCCCCAAGGAGACCGGTTGGCTTGTAGGATTAACAATTCTAACGACACCCTGACCATTTTTAAGTGTTGTTAGAGTGCGCGCTACACCCAGTGATATAGCTTGAGGAGATTGAGGCTCTACAATGCCCACTAATGAGTCTGTGAAGGGATTAGCAATAACACCATCTCTAATAGCAACTGCAATCGCCATCTCCGACATCGGTGGGACTGTTACCTGAGCAACCGTAATCGTAGCAGTTTGTATTGGGCCGACTGACTGTGGTGGTGAAAGAGACGTAACGGTGTTATACAGTCGTAGCTGCTTATGCGGTACATCTACTGTAACAGAATGCTGGACCATGAAATCCCAGCCAATAAGCACAGGATGGGTTGCTGTACGTGTTACATGAAAAGTATGAGAAAATGACGCATCCCCAACATGTACAAGGGCTGTAACTGAACCCAGTATATCCAGGGGTTGCCCCGTGACAGAAGGGGCTAATACAAATGACTTACTGATAGGTTGAGATGCTAACGCTGGGATTGATTTACGACAGTCGTCTGTAATGAGGGATAACCCCGAGCCAGTATCGACCAGCGCATAGATTTCAGTGCCCGCTAGCGTGAGTTGAATGAATGGTGTGGGTGGAGATGGCGTGTAATGCAAATTATCAGACTGGACCCTTGGTTGTGTAGGAGCTGACATTCGGTCCCCAATGTCAGCTTCTACACGTTTCCCTGACGTGGTGAAGAAGGCACTGTATCCCTCTTGATTGGCGAGAAATGTACATGACGCGACGGGGATGTGTGCGCACGTCTGTGGTTTGGGGGTGGTGAAGGTGAATTATGTGCATGATAATCAGAATGTCTGTAATGTGGGTTTGGTGAGGGTGAACGTGTCGCATGTGGTCTGTTGTCATGGCCGGAAGGGGGTTGACGCTCTCTGGAAGGGGAGCGGTCTGGTCTAGTGTGCGTATAATAATGTCTGCGAGAGCTGTGATAATCAGAATGTGTGTGATATGGAGTGTGTGACTCACGACCCAGGGGAGAAGGGGAATAACTGCGACAGCTCTGACGACGGGGGTCTTCATAAGATGTGATGTCATCATATGAGTAGTGGTGATGTGAGGGGTTGTAGTTATCATGAGGTCGTTGTTGTCGTTGTCTCTGCTGGTGCTGCGACTGACGACAGCAGTCCTGACGACAAGGGTGACGACCAACCCACTCAGGCTGACGAGGCTGCGACGTTACATTGTAATCGACAGCAGCGCAGGCATGTGTAGTTTCTGTTACTGTGTGCTGAAGTTTAGCAATCTGTTGCGATAATACATCCAGACGGTCATCAGTACGCTGTTGATGAGACTGCCGTAAAGACTGTAGATACATCCGAAGGTCGGCAATAGCCGATGCCAGTTCTGCGATGGGCGTTGACGTCGTGGTTTCAGATGAAGAATGTTGATGCACAGTGACTGGCATGACAGCTGTTGGATTAGCCACGCTTATAGCCAACTGTGCACGTTCACATTGGCTGGCTATTTTTAAAGCATCATCCAAATTTACTGCTCCATGCTCATGTATTTTCAACTGAAGTGTAGGGTCTAAGCCAGTTACAAATCTGCGAAAAATTTCACAATTTCGAGCTGTGACGTCATACTGAGGAAAAGCTTCGGTCACTAAACTGGTCAGTTCGGCTGCATAAACCTGAAGGGGTTCCTGAGATTTGCGTGGTCGAGCATTCAGATATGTTTGAAATGTGGCTAAAAATGTTGCACGACCAAAAACAGCACTTAATCTGGCTTTTGTTAGATCATAGTCTGTTTTAACAGCAGGAGAAAGTGACTGCCAGTATGCAAATGCAGGTCCTGTGAGTTTAGCAGGAAGGAGTGCAGCTTTATCAGGTGGTGTGGCAGAGACGTTCAATGCAACTTCAAATCTTTGTATCCATGAGCCAAACGGTTCAACCCCATCGCCCGTAAAAGGAGCAGGAAGATCGATCCTAAAAGGCACATTTAAATTTGCAGCAAGCATCGCGTTTTGTGGCTGCGGCTGCACCGCGATGTTGTCGTCCTCAGACATTCACGTGCGAGCAGCGGTAACAGAGGGAGAGGGAGAAAAAAACGGCACGTAGTCCAGCTTGCAAAAAAATACAGCTCGTAAAATATTGTAACCAATACAAACGTGCCAGCAAGTCAATGTGGTTGTTTTTCGCTGTGCAGAGTCGAGCAGAAAACGTCCATACAGAAAACGAAAGCACCGATAGCCAACCACGCTGCCACCAGTGTAAAACTCGTGCCGATGAGGCTTTATAAAGTTCGTGCTTACCGAGTTTTATCCGTGGGTTCTTGGCTATAAACCGGTCTGTTAAGGCCACTAAATAGAAGAGTCCAACTCAACTTCTGTGCTTGGAACGTATGGTTTATTTTCACAGCGTTATTCAGCATAATCTCTGCATGAACTCACAGACTACTCTCGTGCGTCTCTCCCGTACAACTCTCTCGTGCAACTCTCCCGCTTCACTTCTCATTCTTTTTCTTTATCCTTTTCCCTCTGTACCCGAGATATCGCGAGAGTAGAATCCAACTTTATTTAAACACATTTTTAACTCTTACACATGTATAATCGCTGACTGACGGACACGCTCTGTATGATAAACTGATCCCAGATCTGCCTGTGTTATATTTTCCCATCACTCTGGGTTTTTGTTCTTCCACCCATTTTTTTCCCCCCACCATCACATTCCTTCCTGGTCTCCGTACCTTCAAGTGGTCCCTAACCTTTATGATTTTCTATTTTCTGTTGAACACAAAAGAAGACATTTTGATAAATGTTGGAAACCAATATCCAATATTGACATCCAGAAAATGAAAAACAATATATTGGATGTCAATGGTTACCACTTTCCAAAAGTCTTCAAAATATCTTCTTTTTTTGGGATAAGAGACAACCGAATTTTCAGTTTTGTTTAAACGATACCCCTTTAAATCCACAATTATTTGTTTCTAAGGTATTTCACAGAATATCTATGCTTATGTTTTATTTGACATAACAAACTGTGAGTTGTCTTTTAATTAGGCCAAATGCCTTCATAAGTTGGATCTGTGATCATTCTTTCTCTTTTGAATACTGAGCTGTGTACTATTGGTCAGTATAGAAGAGTTGCAGAGGTGATGCTTTGCATACGGCAGCCATTCACTCTTCCATTTTACCACTCTAACCTAATACACGATGGAAGAGCAGATGGAACCTCTCGTCTTTGCATTAAAAAATAGGAAATTTTATTACAGACACTGATAATTCACAGTTTTTTCACTCACGGATGGCTCTTAAGATTTTGATCTTCAGAGTTCTTATATTGACAGGTTTGCATCTGGCAGATGGCACAGTCTCCGACAGCTTTAAAGAATGCAGTCAGTTCCTCTTTATGCATACAGCACCCACTGGTATCCGAGGGGGCAATCTGAAGAGGATATGCCAACGCTATGGAGATAAACTACGGTACGCCACACTGTATGACAGCAGCTGCCGGTTGGCACTTTATTCAGCATACACATTCAAAAAATCTGATGGACAGAAGAGGATGGACACACCCTGGATGTATGAACCACAGGTAGAGAAATTTTTTCAGTTTATCATTTTAGAATAAATAATTGTTAAATTAAAATTTCTGTTTAAAAAATGGCAAGCGTATTTATATTAAGTGGGTGAAAATGTAATAAAACATGTTTTTTTTTTTTTTTTTTTTTTTTTTAAAGGGTCTTTATTTGGAAATAAAGCAATGACCCAAAAGCACCAGATGATATTGTTTTATTATTGATGTTATTTTTTACATAATTATGTGTTTTGATGATACTGTATGTGTTATTCTTTTGTCTTCTATAGCTGGTATCCTCTGATGAAAGCGGGAACATGAAAGTGTTGCCCTCTAGTGGTGAAATAGACCAGCTGCTTGAGGAGAGCCAGGTTGTGCTTGCAGATTATGTTGATGCGGTGGAGTTTGCACGGGGTCCACTTAACCCTGACCAGCACCAGGCAGACAACCAAGACAAAGCAGCTACCTATACACTCACAAATGTGGTTCCTCAGATCACAGGCTTTCTGGAGGGCCCGTGGACCACATATATTGATATGGTGCGTCGCCGCTTGAATAACTTTTGTCGTGGCACTGCCTACGTGGTAACTGGGGTTACTGTATCAGGGGTGACCATTCGAAGAGGAAAGGAAGATCGCATGGCTGTTCCAAAGTACTTGTGGTCAGCATACTGCTGTCCGCGGTTTGATAGAAACTCACCTTATGAAGTTCGGTTCATGTTTCCCACATATGCAGCATATGCTTTGAATGAGATAGTGGGGCACAGTGTTACAGAAGTGCCTCTGAAGGCTTTAGAGACCTTTCTGAAAACTAAGACTGACATGGACAAAAGCGTGAGCATCTTTTTCAAAGACTGTCTCTCAGAAAATACACATGCCAATGGGAAGTGAATGTAAACAACTTATTAAAAATGTGTGAATATGACGTGTGTGTGCATTTCGTGCCATGTAGATGATACATGGAGTTTTATAATCAAATAACATAAATCATAAAATAAAGACAAAATACATTTAAACAAGTGCAAGCTACATCAACTACTGGTCAAAGAGTGAAAAAAATCAACTATTAGAAAGAATTAAATGGATGTCATGTTTTTTACTGTAAATGTATTGGAATATAATTGTATTAGTTAGTCTGTACAAAGATGAGAAGGGAATAAAGTCGCCCATGTCCTACTCTATGTGAATGATTTCCATTCTTATCATGCCATGCAGCAGAGCAGCGTGTGTGTCCATGACCACTTCTATCTCTGCATTTAAATATCTCTTTGCTGATAGGGTAAATGTGAATTTAATAGTGTGTAACTGTTGAAGTTTGATGGATTGGTAACTAAACCATATTGTTACATTCGGCTTTGTGATTATTGTTTGCGTATCAATACTGCTGCTAGTAGACAAATGAAAAGCCATTTAGTTTTTAGTTTTTACATTTTTTCAAAGGAATCCATCAATCATGCATTCAAATTACGACAATGTTATTGTTTTATTTTGAAAAGAGATAATTTGTTGCATGAGATGAATTCATTCAATTTACATCTGAGCTTGAAGAAGATTTTGTTTTTCATTTTTTTGTGTCTCACTTTGAAGATGAGCAGGGTAGACCCAGGAGTGTTTTGTATAAACCGAAAAAGTTTTGTGTAGGCTTTGTCAAACAGTTAAGCTGGCAAGTTTATAGATTACATGTAGTAAAAGTTATGAGAGATAATATCGCTTTATTACAGCAGTTTAAAAGAGAGACTTTATGAATGGCACTTACTTGACGACGACAACAGTTGTAAGATCAACCTCTTAACAATACCTTGACTTGCTGGCTAACATTTACTTAAGGAAGATTTAATATGATATGAAGTTTGTACTTATTGGCCCTGTGCCTGTACTGCTATTTTGTTAAACCTGTCAATATTCGCTGAAATTGATTAAATAGACACTTAATTGTAAGTAGGCCAGCTTTAAGGGATAGTTTAGCCAAAATTAAAAGCTCATGTTAATTTACTCATTCCCAGGTCATCCAAAATATCCCTTAAGAAAATGTATTATATATACATTTATTACAAAAAAATAAATAAAAATGGTTACTGTACTTAAACTGTAGTAACCACACATGAACTATGGTTTTGGTTTCCTAACCATAGTTTAGCCAGTGCAAACGGTAGACTAGTTGACTGGTCGATTGCAAAAGTTAAATTGAGTTGACCTACAGTCAAGGCAAGGCAACTTTACTTATATAGCACATTTCACACACAGTGGCAATTCAAAGTGCTTGACATGAACGGTAATGAAAGAGACAAGTATAAGAAAATAAAATCAATTAAAAAAAAGATTAAAACAGATAAAAACAGATTAAAATGTGTTAAAACAGGTTATAAAGAATAAAAAAGAAAGAAAGAAAGCCACAATAGTGCGATCTGTCTGATGTAACACAGTGCCCATTCAGTAAAGGCACAGCTAAACAGATGTGTTTTCAGTCTGGATTTGAATGAACCTAATGTTGGAGCACATTTGATTATTTCTGGGAGCTGATTCCAGCAGCAGGGGGATGTAATAACTGAAGGCCGATTCACCCTGCTTTGACTGAACTCTTGGAATTTCTAGTTTATATGATCCTAAAGATCTGAGTGATCTATTAGGTTTGTATTCAGAAAGCAAATCTGGAATGTATTGAGGTCCTAGGCCATTTAGTGATTTATAGACAAGTAATATTACTGTAATATCTATTCTGAATGTAACTGGGAGCCAGTGTAAAGACCTGAGGACAGGTGTGAAGTTCTGGTCAGAATCCTGGCTGCAGCGTTCTGGATTAGCTGCAACTCTCTGGCTGTCTTTTTGGGAAGACCAGTGAGGAGTCTGTTACAGTAATCCACCCTACTGGTGATAAAAGCATAAACAAGTTTCTTTAAGTCCTCACTGGAAACAAAGCATTTAATTCTTGCAATGTTTTTGAGATGATAGTATGCTGATTTACTTATTGCTTTGGCATGACTACTGAAACTCATATCTGACTCCAGAATCACACCAAGATTCTTGACCTTATTTTTTGTTGTTTGACCTTTAGAGCCAAGGTACGCATTCACCTTGAGAACCTCATCTCTGTTCCAAAAATCCAACGACTTCAGTTTTCTTTTTGTTTAACTGAAGAAAGTTTTGGCTCATCCAACTGTTAATTTCATCAATGCATTGGCAGAGGGTGTCAACGGGGCTGAAGTCATTAGGCAGTAAAGCTAAGTGGATCTGAGTGTCATCAGCATAGCTGTGGTAGGAGATTTGGTTCTTTCTTATTATTTGGCTCAGTGGGAGCATAAAGATTGGAGAGGAGAGGTGCCAGAATGAACCTTGTGAACCAGAATTATACCATTGAAAAGATGATTTCATAAGTACAGCGTTTACAGCTCTCACTTTGCTTATGTAGATTGATTTTTTTTATTAAATAAATGACTTTAAATTTGATATTATTCAAACATTTGTATAAATGTATTACATTTAAAATCTGGCTCAGGCTGCGCTGGCTGACTAAAAAATGTCCATATTTAAAAAGCCAATAACCATTAGGACAGCAGTGAGCAAATTACCTTGCTGATTTGCATGTAGAGCAGGATAACGGCAGGCTGAAGTTTGCCTTATCAACTTATACTAAGTTTTACTGTAGATCAGACTATGGTTTTGCATGTACATTATACTCACATTTTCAATGCCTCTCATTTTGTTCTCCACCTACCAGCGAAGAGTCACTCAATTTTAAATGAGATTAAGACATTTGACTGGAGATCAGTCACAGGAAAAGAACGAGTATTTTTATTCTGAATTTATTTGTTGTGATTCTAGTCTAGTTCAGTTTAAAAAAACATTTCACAGAAAAAAGGAAAGCTTTACAACAACATGAAGCTCACAGTCTATTGCTGGTCCTGGTTTGGGACCTTGCTGATGTTTTTGATTCTAAGATCTCAAGCCGGTGTGGTGGACGACTTCTCTCAAGTAGAGCGCTGTAAGGATTTTCTTTACCTAGGCACTCCACCACGAGGTTACCTCAGTACTTCTCTGAAAAAGATCTGCCAGAGATACGTGGACCAGCCTCGCTTCATCACTTTCTATGACCCCAAAAAGCATATTCCCATGTATTCTGCTTACATCTTCAAGAAATCTGATGGGGAGAAACGAGTAGACGTTCCCTGGATGTTTGAACCACAGGTGAGCATGTGCTAAGAGTACATCTGTATGAACACTTTAGTTTAAATGTAAGATTTTTACTTTGAAAGGAATTCAATGCATCAGACTGATTAAAAGTGATGGTAAAATGTCTACATTGTTACAAAAAAATGTTTCAAATAAACTCTGTTCTGGTGACACGGTGGCTCAGTGGTTAGCACTGTCACCTCACAGCAAGAAGATTGCTGGTTCGAATCTTGGCTGGGTCAGTTGACATTTCTGTTAGGAGTTTGCATGTTCTCCCCATGTTGGCATGGGTTTCCTCCGGGTTTTCCTCCACAGTCCAAAGATATGCACTATAGGTGAATTGAATGAACTAAATTGGAGTGCGTAGGTAGTGTATATGGATGTTTCCCAGTACTGGGTTGCAGCTGGAAGGGCATCCGCTGTGTAAAACTTATGCTGGATAAGTTGGCGGTTCATTTCACTGTGGTGACCCCTAATGAATAAAGGGACTAAGCCGAAGGAAAATGAAATGAAATGAAATTAACACTGTTCTTTGAAAGCTTTACGTATGACGTTTTCCAAAAAAATATGAATGTTTACCCAAAAATGAAAATTCTGCATTTTAGAATGTTACAGGTATACGTAGAATGCTACAAATTTAAAATGTTCAAAATGGAATGCGGCGTCATGGTGGTGCAGTGGGTAGCACGATCGCCTCACAGCAAGAAGGTCGCTGGTTCGAGCCCCGGCTGGGTCAGTTGGTGTTTCTGTGTAGAGTTTGCATGTTCTCCCCATGTTCATGTGGGTTTCCTCTAGGTGCTCCGGTTTCCCTCACAAGTCCAAAGACATGCGCTATAGGTGAATTGGGTAAGCTAAATTGGCTGTAGTGTATGTGTGTGAAAGAGGTGTATGAGTGTTTCCCAGTGTTGAGTGGCGGCTGGAAGTGCATCCACTGCATAAAACATATGCCGGATAAGTTGGCAGTTCGTTCCATTGTGGCGACCCCTGATTAATAAAGAGACTAAGCTGAAAAGAAAACGAATGAATGAATGAACATAAAACAATTAAGTTGCTCCAAAAGAACCTCAAGAATTGTGATGTTTCAGCTCATTTTAAGTAGTTTTAACAATCAGCAAATGTCATTTTTTGAGTGTATTATGGATGTCGATGGTTGCAGGTTTCCAATATATTATTCACAACAGAAAAAAAAATCCTCCAACTTATTTGAAACAAGTAAAGTAAGTATATTATGGAAGAATTTTCATTTTTGGGAGAACTATCTATCTCTTTAAAAGGCACAGCTGTTGTCAACATGGATTTAAAAAATGACTGAGTACAAAGTATTAGGGGCGACACGGTGGCTTAGTGGTTAGCACTGTCTCCTCACAGCAAGAAGGTCGCTGGTTTAAGTCTCGGCTGGGTCGGTTGGCATTCCTGTGTGGAGTTTGCATGTTCTCCCCATGTTCGCATGGGTTTCCTCTGGGTGCTCCTGTTTCCCACACAGTCCAAAGACATGTACTATAGGTGAATTGAATAAACTATGTATGTGTGTGAATTAGTGTGTATGGATGTTTCCCAGTACTTGTGATGCAGCTGGAAGGGCATCCACTGTGTAAAACATATGCTGGATAAGTTGGCGGTTCATTCTGCTGTGGCGACCACTGATGAATAAAGAGACTAAGGCGAAGGAAAATGAATGAATGAACAAAGTATCAGCATTTTAGAAGGATTTCTGAATGATCATGTTATACTGAAGATCCGGAGCCACTGAAAATGTATCTTGCCATCACATGAATAAATAAAATGCAGAGTAGTTGTTTAATATAGTTAAAATATAAATAGTTAAAGATTTAAAAAATCTCACCAACTCCAAGCTATGAGTTGTTTACTCATCTTTGTAAATGCTTTTTTAATTCAAAAATGGTACTGCATATGCTTAAAGGTTTTGTTCCTGAAATGTTTGAATGAGAATTGAGTTTATGACTCCTAATAAAACAGGGACTATGTCAATGGAAAGTGAGAGAGAGTGAATGAGTTTATTGTAATCATTAATGCTTCTGTGAATGAGCAAGTTTATTGTAATCATTAATGTTTCTGGGACTCTTAAATAATCTATTTCCTCGTCGCCTCCTCATTTTGCACAGCTGGCAACTGAGAAAGGAAGCAGTAACATGGAGCCGTTCCCCCAGTCCACCTTCATGCACAAGAACTTTGAAGACACTCAGGCTGTGCTAGAAGACTATGCTGATGTGGTTCAGTATGAACGTGGCCAGCTGAACCCTGATGAGCATCAGGCAGACCCGCTGGACAAGGCTGCCACCTACACCTTGACCAATGTGGTTCCCCTAATAAGAGAGTTTAGTTTTGGCCCCTGGAGCACTCAGGTTGAGGTTATCCGCAAACGCCTCAACAACTACTGCCACGGAAAGGCTCACGTAATCACGGGGGTGACCACAGCTGGTAATATGATTCGACGTGAAAACCTAGATCGTGTCGCCATCCCAGAGTTCATGTGGACGGCCTATTGCTGCACCGATTACGACCACAACGCCCCCTATTCTGAGCGGTATAAGTTTCCGGCGTTTGGTGCATACGGCCTTAATGATCGAGTGAACAACCACATAGTAGAGGTTCCCATCAAGTATCTGGAGAAGTTTCTCAAGGGTAAAATGGAGGTGGACAAGAACTTCCAGATCTTTTACAATGACTGTGTGTCAGATTTGTAAGGATTGTAGTAAATAACATATCTATCCACTGCATTCATTATTCGTGCATTGCAGTTACAGTTGAAGTCAGAATTATTAGCCCTCCTGAATTATTAGCCCCCTGTATATTTTTCCCCAATTTCTGTTTAACAGAAAAAAGATTTATTTCAACACATTTCTAAACATGATAGTTTTAATAACTCATTTCTAATAACATATTTTTTACTACACATTTTTCAATATACTAGTATTCAGCTTAAAGTGCAATTTAAAAGCTTAACTAGGAGAGTTAAGAGGATTAGGAAAGTCATTGCATAATGTTGGTTTGTTATGTAGACAATGAAAAAATATATATTGCTAAGAAAGATAATAATATTGACATTAAAATGGTTTTTAAAAAATTAAAAATTCATTCTAGCCAAAATAAAACAAATAAGACTTTCTGCAGATGAGAAAAAAATATTATAGGAAATACTGTGAAAATCCTAGCTCTGTTAAACATACAGTGCTCAGCATATATAAGTACATCCCATTTTGAAAATGGATATTTTTATCCATTTTTCAGTAAATATGGGTAATATATTTTGGTGTATTTGAACAAAACAGATTTATTGAACAGAGATATTTATTAAAATGAAATTAAATTTTTTTGTAAAAAAATTACAAACTACAACATTTCATCTAAATTTTTTATAAAACTTTTTGTTTCTCTTGATTTTTGCAATTTTTGACAATTTTATTTCATATTTTTCCCAAACATAAATTTGCGCTGCTAATTTTTGAAGCATTATTGTAAATTGTTTTGTTATAAGCTTCAGATTTGGCTTCAGTACTAAATATATAAACTAATGTATATGCACAAATATAACATTGTAAAGCTTCCTATAGAAAATATGAATTTAAATGAGAGATTGGTGAGGGGGGGGGGGGGGGGGGTGCTGAGCACTGTAATTTAGTAAATATTTGAAAAAGAAAAAAAATCCCAGGGTGCAAATAAATTTGACTTCAACTGTATATGACCCTGAACCACAAAACCAGTCTTATGTTTCATGGGTATATTTTGAGCAATAGCCAGAAATATATTGTTGAGGTTAAAATTATACTTTTTTTTTTAATGTCAAAAATTTCTACAATATTAAGATCGTGTTCCATGAAGATTGTTTTGTAAATGTCCTAGAGTAAAATTTACAGTAAAACATATCAAAACTCAGTTTTTAATTAGTAATATGCATAGAACTTGATATTGAACCCTCTGATTCCATATTATCAAATAGTTTAATCTCGGCCAAACATTGTCAAGTAACCATCAATGGAAAGCTTATTTATTAATTTATTATTTTTATTTAAGTTGTACTTATGACTGGTTTTAGGGTCCAGGGACACTGAATGATACAATGATTATGAATGATATTATGTCAGAAAAAGGTACAAAAGTTGTCACTGGTCCATTGCCCATTTCAAAGCCAAAACTGTGTACCCTATTTTAGGTGTGCCTATTAATATTAATTTATATTATTTGCCTTTTGCAAGAAGAGACAACTTTTCTACCTTTTTTTCCTGAGAATGCAACATAGGATGTTTTGATTCATTGAATGAAGGCCTTTAAACCCTCCAAATTAAAAGGATTGTTCACCCCAAATTTAAAATGTACACTATTTACTCACCCTTGAGCAGTTCCAAACCTTTATGAGTTTCATTATTCTGTTGAACACAAAAAAAATATTCTGAAGAAAGCCAAAAACCAAAATCCATTGACATACATCATAGGAAATACTATTTCAGTCAATAGTTAATAGTTTCAAGCTGTCTTCAAAATATCTTCATTTGTGTTTAAGGGTGCAGTAAATGATGACTATCCCTTTAAACCATTAATATTTATACATATTTTGAATTTAATATATTATGTTGATTTATTCACATTATCTATTCCATGGTTAAAACTGATTTCGGAGATTAACAATATTTATATGATGAAAATTTAAGCAAGTCTCAATTGAGATATGAGACAATATTTGAATGTTGCAACACAGGCTTAATGACCTACCTGTAGAGCTAAAGCACATTTTAATTTAATTATTTGGATTAAATAACAAGAAATGTAAACAAGACAGTCTGACAAACTTTAGGATGCTGTTAACACATAAGAGAGAAGAATGTCTAAATAAAACTTAAGTGTCTACTGTTCAGTCACGTGAGTTCATTTATCAGTTTCTTATCATGGTTTGATATTCAAATATCACTGTGCTCTTGACGTGACCGGTTCAAGCTAGAAAGGTCTAGTCAAGAAAGGTAAGAGCATGGAAGTCCAGGACATTTTTATTTAGATATTTTATTAATGTGATAAGGTGAAACAGGAAAATAATTCTTATAAACTGTAGTTTAAAACTGTAAAATTAAAACCCTGTCATTTCTTAGCAGTCAGAGGCAGACAAATGTTGTAAAAAGAACACTGGTCCAGAGAACTAACTGATTTCCATGAAACCCAGCCTTGCGTTTGTAAACTGTTTTTATCTAAGGGACAGCCGTAATAGTGAGGATCCATAACAAGCAGATAACTCCCGTGTTTACTGGTGCTCACACCTAAAATCCCCTTAGAGGAGTTGTCCCTTTCCCCTCCCATCATAACAGGTGATCCACGAGTAAGAAAGTGTTCATGAAGATCCTCTACGGCCTGATCAAGCTCTCCGCCATACCGCACATGCACTATGCGACAGGGAACATCATAGAGCTGGTCAAGAACAAGACTAGCCTCAAACGTCCCGATCCACTCCCTGGAGCCCAGGAATGAATCAGGTTTGTCCCCTATTTCCACCAAAGTCTGCTGCATTTCGGAAAGACTTGGTGGGTGTCTTACGCAGAGAGGTTGATTAAGACACAACCATGAAGAAATGGTCTGAATAGTTCTGTATCCACAACCCCAACCTCTGTCGTCCTTGCCATCACAGCCATAATGATAATAGAGACACTCTCCTGATATGACTGAGCATCTGTCACAGTCTGCAGACGGCGGAGGCAGGCCGACATGGGCATTATTTACTAACACATCCCTCCATGTTTCCTTATTGGCAGCCATTGGCGTTTGTCCATAAACTTGTCTACCCCAGTCTATACACTCTTTCTGAGGTGTTTCTGTTTTCTCTGTCTCTTCCATGTTAGTGTGTGTCTATTTAAGACGACAGACACAGTTTACATATTGAAAACAGATGAAACTTGATCTTGACCGTATGTCCATCTCTGAAACTCTTCCCTGTGGCGCATGAGCTTATGCTAAACAGTTCCGCTACAAGATTGAGCTTTTAGAATGTGCTTTTTTATTTAGTTTTGTTTGCAGTCAAACGGCGAAAATACAATTAAATAGCCCAAACAACGAACTCAGTCTATAAATATCAAGTCGATATTAATATCTGGGTATTTTAAAATGAACAAATAACGTAGACTAACCATTATCCGTTACTGTTTACACCGTTTGCAAGACAAAAATGTACGTTAAACGGTAATGGGAAAGTGTCACAAATTGTCGCTGTTTTATCATAATTTGTCATTTGTAGACATTTACAAACACACAGTGTAACGTTAGACTTAAGTTAACAATTAAATCTGTTGTCTTGTCGCTTTTCCGAACTTGGCCGAATGGTTGCCACTGCATCAAGGTAACGAACACTTATTTAAATTTCATGATAAATAACTTGTCATTTCGAGACACATTTATAGCATGAAAAAAGCTACTTATTTTTTGCAAATTGCATTCAGTCCCCATTAAGTAATGATGCAAAAATATTTCGCCAAAAGAAACCATATATTCATTCTTGAATCAAATTTATCTTGTACTGCCGTGTGCTTCTGTTTTACAGCTACAATGTCGCACAAAGTCGTTACATTATCTTTTATGCGTTATATTGAGACAAAATAACATTTCTTCTGCTGTGTGTTGGCCTAAAGATAGCCAATAAACAGTGTTTTATGTTCTTTTTCCAACTTGCTAACATCGAAGTCCTTTTCTTGCATACATTGTACATTCCTTAATTACACAAGACAGCCAAACGTGTTTGTAACGCTAGCGTCAGTCCATCAACAGGGGGAGCCAATGCTTTTGGAAGTGTGTAGACCCATTCAGAACCGCTCTGGAGAGCACTAGTGTTGGCCAGGCTTTCAATAAGGTAAGCTACATTCTGTTACATGTGTGTATTGTGTCATTAAAACCGTCGTTTGAGCAATAAATGGCAGCCTATTGCTGTTCTATTAAAACACGTAATGTTGCAACAAGTAACTGATTGTTCAGAGTAAATAAGGACATGTTGTAATTGCATATTTTGATGTGAGGTGATAGTCTTTTGGTTTCTAAGTTGCTTTCTAGTGGAAAGGAACACAATAGTCATACTGTGTACATTTCCCACACGTGAACCAGTGCAACCAGAGAAATGGCAAATGTAATATTATTCATCACTCTGCCAATAATGGGTTCAAAGCAGAACAAACCACAAACTAGCTCTGATTAGGCTGGATACTTTCAAGGAAAATAAAACAATGTGAATGGATGTAAACTGGTTTGGTTTGGTTTGGTAAACAGTTTTTGCCTATGGCTTTGTGAGGCTTTGCTTACATGAAGTGATCATTATTTCATTTAGTAATTCAATTAAATGAGTTGTTTTATGGATAAATGTCCTTGAAATGGTAATGTTTTATTTAGGAACCTGTACAAAATAGCAGCCAAATATTTTGAAATAACCTTTGATAAATTGATCCATAGATAATACTAACATCAATCTTCTCCTTTTCATTTAATAATATATTGTTTATTTGAAATGTATTTCAGAACCAGGCAAAAGGGGTTTAAAATACTACTTAAAGAAGGTCAAGACAGAGCAGGTAGAAAATAGAAACACAGAAAAACATCAGCATGCATAAAAGCAGATCACAAGGTCAAAGAATAGACTACGATAAACAATGCATGATAAGAGATGTGTGAACACTGGCCTGAAATGTAATGTTTTGACTTGAGATAGACTAAAGATGAGCACTTAAGATCAGACTCAAATCCAGAGATGGAAGACATTCCAAAACTAACTTACATGTCAAGTCCCTGATGCAAAATACTGTGGTTAGAATGGGGGGAAAAATAAAACCTTGTATCTACAGAGGTCAAACTGTTAGTGGGTGTGTAATTATGATTCAAGCGGGACTCAAGACTGTACGGATAACTGAAGGTGAGTGCAGACTGGCACTGTCAGATTGAAATGGATTCAGGCTTTTCTTGGTGGATTCTTTTCATTGATAATATGCATTATTAATGCTTGAAAATAGCACGCAAACATTGTAACATTAAGTAGAGATATAGGAATTACTAACTTAAGTGTTGCCAAAACGTTTTTTTGAAAATGTTTGTTGCCAAAACCTTACTAAGCTCACAGGTTTAGCTTTCTTTTTTATTATGAACATGTATGCAATGTTATGTAAGACACTTATAACCACATTATTGCCTTTTGTTAGCTTGAGCAGTTTCTGAAGCAGTGCTGTCATCATTCATAAAATGACCTCGGGATTTCTTTTTGTCAATTGGCAGGTTGTCAGTCATTCTCTGAATGGTTTAACTGTGAATTTGGCATAGTGACATGATTAGCTTGCATCTGCTGTTTAAGCGAGAACAAGGAGTACTTTTCTAGCAACAATAACTGTCAGTGGCAGTGGATTACACACAAGCCTATCAGCTAATTTTAAAATGTTCTTAACCTGTGTTTATCGGTGAACTCTTCGCTATGTGACTTAATGCAAAAGGTGTTTTTGACTCCTACTCTTTTGCATTTTTATAGCGTTGTATTTATAGCCAGTAGATTTGTGCAAAAGGCATATCATGCATCGGGAAAGAAAACAGTTCAGCTGATGTGAAATGACACTGAAATCTGCTGAAGAAACATTCAAAATAAATTAAATAATTCTACAAAAAAGGGAGGTTTGCTTTTTGTTGAAGTGCCAGAAATGATTTGTCTTTGCTTTAGAGAGCAAAGGCAAAAGCTAGAAATATCCCTATATGCTTTCCAGCCAGATAATGCTGACCGTCTGTCACTGTAAAGTGCAGATTTTATCAGTCGATGAAGCTCTTTCCAGTCTATTAAAATCCTGACACCTCCAAAAGAGCAGCGTGATATTTATAGCTAAAGACGAAGGGGTGGTGAGCAGGGTCCAGGGCGAGAGGAAGGGGTCTTCCTGAAACAATCACTCAGGTTGTTTAGTCAGTGGAGCCAACTGCAGGCTGCATGTGTGTGGAGAACGCTGCCAAATCTGCAGGCTTCCTCTTTTGGCCTGCAGACCCTTATCTTTAAACATAGAAGGATCTTGCCCTTTTAATTCATTTCTATGACTGCAATATATTAACATGACAATGCTTTTAGAGTGATGAACTGAACTTTAACCTTTACTTGGGAATATGGGATATTTAAATTTAGAGATTGTTTAGGTATTATCCTCACTGAGGTTTCGTTTATGTGATGAAAACATACAGTAAAAAAGAGATTCTTTAAATATTTTGTCTACAATCTTAATTCCAGAATAGTTGGCACATTTTAAAAATGTAATAAAATCAAGACTATGTGACTTTTCTGATTATCTTTAACTTTTAGTTGACAAAAATACAAAGATAAGAATTGGTGAAAAAAGGGGTGGAATGTATCTGAGTTGTATTTCATTCATGTGATGCAAAACTGAATGTTCAGCATCATTATTCATGTCACATGATCTTTCAGAAATCATTCTAATATGCTGAGTGCACAAACAGAACTTATTATCAGTGTTGTATTGCAACTGACACTTTTTAATGGACAGAAAGCTCAAACTATTTATTTAATAGAAATAATCTGTAAAATTATTAGAATAATGTCTTTTCTGTCAAACGAGTGCATGCATACATGCAAAAAATTTTCCTACTTGCAAAAAGTATTCATTAAAACAATAATAATACTGTTTATGTAGGTCAGTGAAAGATGAAATGTTCCATTTTTGGATTCACATCATTTTTTAAAATGATTTTATATAACTAAAAAATAAACTATAAGCTTTCATTTAAAAAAAAAAAAAAAGACAGATAGAAGAAGAAAGATCTGGGTGAAATGATGGACCAGACTGAAATTTATTGTAATTCAATGTTCAATTTTACCATTATATTTAAAATAAACTCACAAAAGGTCTTGTGAAAGAAATACACCAGCCTGTGTATTTCTGTTTGATATCTATTCTCTTGTAACACAAAGACAAAAATATAATTTATGCATACTTCTATATAGTGAATATATAGGAGATTTCTTTCAAAGGTAACGTAATCTTGTTAAAAATATAAATATATGCTGTGCCTATTCCAGGGGTTCCCAAACTTTTCACCTCGCGACCCCCAAAATAACAATTCCACTGACTTGCGACCCCCACTATCCTCAGAGGTGGTTATAAACATACAAACATTACACACAACGGTGCACACACACCAATAGGAACTATATAAACAAGCTTATTGACAACACAAAAAAAGTGCAACATTCTAACAACCATATAATTTTTTTATAGTTATTATTGATTTGTTTCATTTAGTATTGACCTCACTTAATGAGAATAGTGGGCACAATGTTTACAAGACTATTCTTGGTATAATTTTGGAGCCCGCCACTTGGAGATCGTCCTCTATGTGCAGTCGTGGCCTTTATTTTTAATGTACATGAGTGGCGTAAATGTGTCAAAGTTAAACATTGTGCTGTAAAATCAATCTGCTGCTACTAACACTATTGCTGTGTCATTAATCGTAATGTAATGTGTATTTATATGGTGCATTTATTGTGTGTGGCCATACACCCAACGTGCTTTACAATCATGAGGGGGGTCTCTCCACTCTACCACCAGAGTGCAGGATCCACTTGGATGATGCGATGGCAGCCACAGGACAACAGCGCCAGTGCGCTCACCACACACCAGCTATAGGTGGAGTGAAGAGACAGTGATAGAGCCAATTTGGCGGATGGGGATGATTGAGAGACCATGATGGGTAAGGGCCAATAAAGGGGATTTGGCCAGGACACCGGGGTTACACTCCTACCCTTTACAAGAAGTGCCATGAGATTTTTAATGACCACAGAGAGTTAGGACCTCTGATTAACGGCTCATCAGAAAGATGGCGTTCATTGACAATATAGTGTCACCTTCACTTTATATGGCATTAAGACTCACACAGACCACAGGTTGGGCGCATTCTGCTGGCCTCACTAACACCACTTCCAACAGCAACCTAGATTTCCCATGCAGTCTCCCATCAGGTACTGACCAGGCTTAGCCCTGCTTGGCTTCAGTGAGTAACCGGTCTTGGGCTGCAGGGTGATATGGCTGTGGCCAATCCAGCATAATAACCCCAGGGGTTGCAATCCAATGGAAAAAGAATTGAAAGGCTGATGGCTTTTTATTTGCATGTTGTTGTTGTTTTTTGTAACTATTAAATACTATTTTTATCTTCTGTATTTTATGGATAAAATATAGTAATTCTAATAGTTTAATAACTTATATGATATTTTTGGAAATCACCAATCGATTTCCCCCTCATTGTCTCACGACTTTCACTTTGGAAATCACTGGCCTATACCATGTTTTTAGAACAGTGTTTTGAAACACTATTTTGTGATCAAAACATGTGTGATCAAAATGAGAGAACAGCAATGATTGTAGGATTCCACATAAAATTTCTTTCTTTCTTTTCTTTCTTCATTATTCTCACACTACTCTGCTGTGATCTTGATCTGCTCTTCTAAAGTTTCTTCCACAGTTCAGCAGTGTTTTTTAGACATATCTTTGTCACTAAAGGATCTTCCAGAGATCAGTGCTCTAGACTGGCCATTTAAAAAAAAAAGTAAATGTTAAAGGAACTGCTCATTTTTTAAGGGCTTTGTCCTGCATGTAAGTTTCCGACTAATAGACTTGTGACAGTCGGCACTAAAATTAGTCAGCTGATTAAGGAAAGTACCACCAGTTGCTAGATTAAAACCATTAACTAATTAAAAAAATGTTTTTTTACATTCTTATGTTCAGTATTTTTTCATCTTACTTACATTTTTAGTCTGAGTTTCAGAATATATATACACAAGATTTAAAACTTGTTTCATTTTTGTTAGGATAATATTAAATAGCACTAAGCAGTGAACTCAGCAGTGACATTTAGGAAATTGTAAGTTGTCTAATATTGATCTCCACTAAAATAGTAAATTGTATATATGTAAACATTGTAAATTCTACTTATGTGTGTATATATTTGACATCCTTCGGCATCTTTAAATGGAACCATGAAGACTGATTAAGCTGCAGTTAAGTTAGTTTATTACTAAGTATTATTAAATATTTCATGGTCTGGTAAATTTTCAAAACCACGTTAGCCACTGAAACGCCAACATAGAAAATTAAAAACTAATTTTACTGGTCAAGCTCTGATATAGATGAATGCTTGGTAACATGTAGTATAGGGTCATATTGAATTTCATTTACACCACAGTTACACCATTGCACAGCAATCTCAAAAATTAATTCAGTCTAATTAATGTTAATAATTTAATGCAATTTATATTTGTGCTATTGATTTATTTTGCATTTGCAAATTCAGACCCAGAATCACCCTTGAGGACCAATTCACACCACGCCGACAGACGGTGACAAATGTGGACCAGATTACAACATGTCACTTCTTAAACATTCTACGACTCGACAAGTGCAGTTCAGTTTGTTCGTTCCGTAAAACCAAGCTCAGACAGATGCCCATTGACACAGACAGGGTAACACATGATGGTATATAGCTGGCTGTTGGTGCTGTGTGAATTACCTTTAACCAAGTAGATTAAAAAAAGATATTGAGCATTGAAGAATAATATTTTTAAAAAGAAAGTTTCTTTAGTGGCACTGGTGGGGCCTTTTGCATTCATGAACTGTAGTAGAAAAATGTTCTTTAGATTATAAAAAGTTGATTATATTTTAGTTTTATGAAAAAAAAAAAACATTAATTAAAAGGATTCTCTGAGCACAAGCAAGTTACTTTGTATAACTAGCACCTCTTGTGTGTTTTGCCTCTTCTTGTTGAATCGCTGAATACCTCCTCAATTGTAAGTCACTTTGGACAAAAGCATCTGCTAAATGACTAAATGTAAAAGTTTAGACCCCCCCCCCAAAAAAAAGATTATTCAATGACATTACTGTGAAAACCTGTTTTTTTCTAGCAGTTTTATTTTGAAGAATGTGAGAAAATTCATGAGAAATTTGTCATTTCGAGATACAGTAAATGCACAAGTTTGAAAAAATGCAATTCATACTTTGCAAATAGCAAATTCAGGCCCCATTAAGTAATTATGTAAAAATTTTTGAAGTCATCAAAATAAATAATTTATTTAATCATAAATCAAATTTTTCTTGTAGCGCTGTGTGATTGTGTTTTACAGCTACAATGTTATGTTGTCCTTTAATTGTTAAATTGAGACAAAATAACATTTCTGCTACTGCGAGTCGCCAATAAACAGTGTTTTTATGTTACTTTTCCAACTGGCTATTATGTTTTAGGTAATAGCTGATAAATAATTTAAGGTTGAAGTCGTTTCCTTTGTTTTGTATACAATAAATTTAATACAATAAACAGGATTTTTGGGGGGCCCGACTTGCATCAGAAGCAAGGGAGCATGAGAACAGAATTAAATGCTTGTTACTTTTTTAACATGTTCCTCTGTCATTTAGTAAAATATTATTAAAACTAATTTAATAATGCAGTCAACTAAAAACTTTGAAATACCAATATTTTCTTACTATAAACTTATAAAATGTTCACTGTGACAAACCGTGTTCATTCAGTATAACAGTCATAAGACAATTTGCTGGCAGATGGGCAAACCCAGTGGTTTGATGGACAGCGTAGAAGTATAAAGATTTATAATTACAATAAATAGTATTTGGGGTTGTTTAAAATGGCATTAAATAAAATTGTTATGTATGCAGTAGTCAACATTTAAACTGAATCAAACATGTTTGTTAAAAAATGGCTGTTGTACAACAGATTTAAGAGATTTTGATCCAAATGTTGTCCACTTTCCTCTTCAAATGTTGACTACTGTATATAAGTATGCTTGAAAAAGTGTTGTGAGGACTATTGTTACACAAAAAAATCTTAATGAGTTGTTTCTGTCAAAAATGTATCATAATCATTCTTTTTTTCTTTTCACAAACAGGGCATATTGCAATGGTGAAAAAATAAGCTGCATTAGACTTAATTTCTTTGCTGCTTGATTCTCTTTGATTAAGGTACCTTGTAAAAGCTGTGGAAAAAGGATCGCTAACAGGATAAACAATTTCTCTTATAACAAAGCAAGTGCTACCCAATGAACTTGCGATTCTTCTGGATGCTTCTTATTCGGAAACAATAACTTCCGACTGGCCACCTTTGTGGCTCCGACCACCCCGTCCCCCATTCTTTCTAGTGAGTTTCCTGTCTTGTGGCGCGCCACTAGACCTCAAACACGGAGCCTGATCTGGCTCGCTTCCTATTCAGACACTGGATGTATTGTCATTCTCTATTTACTATGCAGATCTCCCTCTTATTCTCACTCTCTTGACTCTGCATCGCCAACTTCTGCCCGTCTTTGTTTACTAGTATAAAGAGGAGGGGTGTCCTTGGGTCTTCCCACACATAACCCCCTCTTTCTTTTTTTTTACCATTCCAGTTTCAATGACAGGGTCCAAGCCTCGGAGTCACTATGCCGAGACTCTCCGGCCCTCGCCCCCTCCCCAGCCATGACACATGTTCCACAGCACGTACCTTGTCTCTCCAGCCTCTCAGTTTGGCTCAGGCAGAGCAAACACAGTAGTTTGATCAAACAAGACGACAAATGATTTTGAGCTATGACAACAAACACACTGTCTGTCTGCAGTACACAACTCGTGCTGTCTGTATGTGTGCGCAAACACCTTATTATTGTCATGTTTACTAAAACAGAGGAAATAATACACCGCGATATCCAAATTGTTTTTAGAGCTTCGTGAACTCCAGAGCTGTGACACAAAGCCAACTTGGAGACACAGAATATGATGTTTATCGAATGGATAGAATAATACACACCGGAAGCCATACTGCTATTATAGTTGAATGAAATGCAAACAGGTCAGAAGTTAATGTCAGCAAAGAGCTTTGGAGGAGTTGTATTTAATAAACAAACAAAAGTATTCTAATATTTGCACAAGCATTTATACAAATAGAGCCAATTTATATTGATTATGCGTAGAATTGAGAGAAGTTGGGACATGATTACTTGGAATATTTATGTACAACTGTTGACTAAACAACCTCTATCCTCTTTCCCGGCGTCCTGGCAAAAAGATCTAAGCATGCGAGATGCAAGTTAACTACAAACGTCAACTTCTTACAAGGCATAAAAAGGGAACTTCAAATTTACTCAACTGAAACCGACATCAATTACGTTTTAATTAATTTGGCATAAAACAGCCACATGAGTAACCTTTGAACTTAAGACAAAATCCATAGAGAATCTGAATGCCCTGTTGAGATCTATAGATAAATTTTATTGATCCCTGAGGGTAAATTCGGAGGCTTTGAACTCTGTACACTCTTTGTCTTCTTGGTGACCCAGAATACTTTCCTGAGTTGGCTCACGTTACTTTCCTGGATAGCCCTTCTTTTTTTTTTCTAACTATTTAAACAAGGTTAATATAGATGATAATATAAACTAGTTCTGATACCTTAAAGAGACAGTTCACCCAAAAATTTGAAATTGATCCACTATTTGCTCTGAAGTGATTAAAAACCTTTATAAGTTTCTTTTTTCTGTTAATATAAGATATTTTGAAAAATGTTGGAAACCGGTAACCATGGATTCCATTGCAGGAAAAATAAATACTATGCAAGTCTATGGGTATAAGTAGGGCCTAAACGGAATCTGTGTGCACAGAAATCTGCAGATTTCCACAGATTTTTAGCTCATCATTGAGTCTATGTATTTACTTGTGTAAATGTGTGTAAATAAAAAGTACAGAACATCTAAATTAAAACATTCTCAGCCTCAAGTGGTCCCAAACCTTTATGAGTTTTTTTATTTTGTTGAAATAAAGATATTTTGAAGAAATTTAAAACCGCTGACTTCCATAGTAGAAAACAAACTCCAAATACTATGGAATACAGTTGTGCATCATCATTTTTATAAACTATCATCTTATGTATTCAAAAGAAAAAAATCTCAGTTAGGTTTGTGACAAGTGATGGATCAGTAAACGATGACAGAATTTTCTATTTTTTTAACTCACATTTCAAAAAATGTTGGAAACTTATACCTAGGGCCAGACAGACATTTTTTGCTATTTCTGGGGAGAATTTGTAAAAAATCTGTGGATTGATGATGATTTTAGGAGTATCATAACTACAAACTTATTATATGAAATAAAAAACAATACATTTTTTACTTTTATTTAATGTTTACAATGCAAATCCAATTAGATCCACTTATTTGGTAAATAAAGCAAGTCTATATTTATTCTATATTTATTCAGTTTTTTAATTAATTTTAAAATTATTGTTATTATTGTAAAAGCCATACTTCACAGTTTATTGTTCTAGATCATTTTCATAATTTTTTGTGTTATATAATGTGTTCTTGCTGATTTGCCTGTTATATACTTTGAGTTACTTTTCTACTGCGCATGTTTAGTATGCTGCAGATAGTTTGCACGTTTTTGTGACACACGTGAGTTGTTAGTGGGATGTGCAGGAGTTGGAGAGCACGAGCTTTTGACCGTAAAAATTAAATATTGGAGTCATAATTCATCAAGCTGGAACAAACAAGTTGTATGTAAGTGGATTTTGATGCCATTGGCACGTGTGGATATCTGATGTAAAAAGAAATGAAAATACACTGAATTGGATAGACTCTCATGTCGTGATCACGTGTTAGAGCACTAATACGAACTTGTGAAATGGTCATAATGTTAACATGTACCCTACAATATTGTGATATAATAATAGTCATATTAAAATCTTCATATGATTTATTTACAATAGAGATTATGAAGTAATATTTTCTGTCTTTTAGTAGATATATTATATGGGAGACTTGCTTTGTTTACCAAATAAGTGGATCTAATTTAATTTGCATTGTAAATATTAAATAAAAGTTTAAAATGTATTATTTTCTATTTCATATATTATGTTTATAGTTATGATACTCTTAAAATCATCATAAATCCGTAGATTTTTTACAAATTTTCCACAGAAATGGTAAAAAATGTCCGCAGATTCTGTCTGGCCCTAGGTATAAGTTTCCAACATTTTTTTAAATATCTTTTTTTGTGACAATTGAAATGTGAGTAAAAAAAAAAAGAAATTCTGTCATCATTTATTGATCCATCACTTCTCACAAAACTGATTGAGATTTTTTTTTTTTTTTTTGGAATGCATAAAATGATAGTTTATGATAAAATGATAAACAACTGACTTCCATAGTATATGGGGGTTTTTTTCTGCTATGGAAGTCAGTGGTTACCGGTTCCAAATTTTTTCAAAATATCTGTGTTCAACATAAAAAAGAAACTTAAATGTTTGGGACCACTTGAGGCTGGGAATGTTTTAAATTTAGGCTGAACCATCATTGTAATCTTCCCTGGATGTTTTATTTGAATGCATTTAGACGTTCTAGACTTCTTATTTTCTAGGATAGTATCCCAGGAGCATCCTGCACAAGTTTCAGTCATAAATTTGTCTGGCTTGAAATGTTTTAAGTTGCTAGGTTACCAGCTTTGTTTCATGTCTTTGTATTGCCACCCCTTATCTGGAAGTATACAGTGGAAAATGCAGTTAAAAGATCATTGTATAAATTACATTGAGAGGAAGCCCTGCTAACCCCTTTTGGTACATTATTTACTTGTGTAGACTACTTTGAGAAAACAGATTATTATGTGAGTAACAATGAAAGACTAATCCTTTCCAAAACAGGAAGCTGATCTGATAAGTATCACGAGACTGTTATATTTGATTTTGATTTTCAAAGTCATGGATTGAAAATAAATAAATAAGCATTACGGAACCGATGAGTGCTGACAATACCTTAAAAAGCTTCGGTTGCAATTAACGGGCAATAGACGGAGCTATGGACAAAAGGGAGAGGATCCTGTAAGGACTGGATTCTGAGATGCAGATAATCAGTGAGTAAAATCTTTTTTTTTTTTTTTCTACCTGAGGCTCAAGATTTCACAGCTGCCGCAGGGGGTCACAGATCCGTTCTCCAGCTCAAACTGGACTTTAATGAGAGCCTTTTCTGCTTAATCGCGTAGTCGCTTTCGTGGAGTGAGAGGAATTGACATTCATAGAAAGCTTGCCAATGGGGTGATGCAAAGCTCAACGGATCTAATACGTGCCTCGTGGGAAGGGACGGTGTAATAGTATTTGATCGCGTGTGCCTCTCACTGAGTTCTTGGAAGCAGCGCGTAGGGCTTGATGCGTCTGTGCTCCAGTCCATCCATGTCTTTTGTGCCACTAGTTGAGCTGTTTTTGCGCGCGATTTGTCATTTTTAATCATGTGTTTGAAAAATGCCAAGTTGTTTTGCGAATGTTTCACGGTTCAGGTAAGACGCTTTCATAAACTTTATTGCTGCTTTCTGATAATAATTCTGTGCATTTGGCAAACACGTGGGAAAAATGTTGGTCTGAATAGAATTTATAGCAAGCAATATGTTGAACGTTTAATATTTATACACTTAAGCGTTCATACGACAAAAAGTTTTACACTTTTTAATTTTTTTTTCACAAATAACATTATTTTGACTTTATGAAAGTGAACACTTCATGTACGCAACAGTTCTTTAAGTGTGTTGAGGCAACTCATCACTGGAATTATGACAGTTTGTGGTTGTTTTAATTGGAGAACGGTAAACCTATTGATCATAAAGGAAGTTAGGAAGTATATTTTGATCTCTCAGCATTACTTGCGATCCATCTGTGTTGGAATTTCCCATGCATGACCTGGCATCTTTATAAGCATGAGCTTTACATACAGTAAGAGCTGACTCAGTGTACAATTGCTGCATCATCAGAAGCTGACAATGGACAAGCACATTCTCTTTTAAAAGTGAGAGTGACTTTGCAGAAAAAGAAAAAAAGGCTTAGCCAGATCATGGCATGACCAAAAAGGGCTTTTCCAGTGGTTTTGACTATAAGAAAGATCTTATCACTTTGTACAAGATGATTTGGTCACACTTTATTTTGATGGTCCGTTTGTTGAATTTAAGTTACATTGCATCTACATGCCAACTAATTCTCGTTAGATCATAAGTAGACTGTTAGGTTGGGGTTAGGGTTAGTGTAAGTTGACATGTACTTGCAAAGTGTCTTATAGTCAATGTCTGTTGAAGGAGCATATCAACACATATTAAGCAGACAGTCTATTAATACTCAAATGGACCATCAAAATAAAGTGTTATCGATGATTTTACAGTACATAATCAGTTTGAGCTTTTCTTTGTTGTGTTAAAGCTTCAATGAAAACTATCCGAGGCTTGAAAGATGTGGTGGATTTGTGTTTTCACACACATGCTGAAATGTATCAGATTTATATTTTTATAGGTCCATGGTTTTACCAAGGGTAAGACTTGCCACCATGACCGTGCTCAATTTGCAAGGCAAAAATAGACTCTAGTTGATGGCATTTAGCACTGGCCCTTTCCCTGTTACCTTTAGCATTGGCTAAGATCCTAAGCCCTCAAACTCAGACACAGTGTGTGTTGGCTGTTCCCTCTGCTGGATTGTAAGGCATGGGTAGCCGCTACCCCTTTTCCTGTTGCCTGTTGTCATTTATTCATTCAGTGAGGGAAGGTCAAGTTTATGTGTGTGCAAGGATATAGAGTTAGCACGTTCTTCATCAAAGAATAACCTTAAAGAATCAGATTGCTCATATGAGGCATATTTTATTTATTTCATGAAGCTCCTCATGAATATAGTAATATATTGTACATCATTCATTCCCAGTTTATTTGTGTTCAAAAGTTTGTGGCATATTAAATAACCCACTAATATTATGAAAGCCATCATTCAAAGGTTATAGATCAATAAGATATTATATGCATCAAAGAAATCAGACTTTTTTTTATTAGGTACATTTTTACAAACTTAATTAAGATGCCAGAAAATAAATAAATATGATCTCTGCAAAAAAAAAAAAAAAAAAGAAGAAACTGTTACTACTAATAATACACTGTAAAAATGCTGGGTTCCACACAATTCCTTCATGATGACCCAACATATATCAATTAAGTTAACTTATTTGTTTTCACATATTTACGTTGATTGAACATAAAACTATTAATTTCTCATTCGCTTGATCAAGCAAAATAATTATAAGAAAATAATAATTTTGTATAAAAAAATGTTGTTATTAAGCACTAATTCAGCATATTAGTTACCTTTCAGTAGGATCATGCAACTTTGAGGACGTAATATGTGATGCCAAAAATTACAGGAACCAGTCATATTGACATATTAAATAGTTTTGAATTAATTTAATGCATTGATTTGTTTGATATACTTTTTATTAATTCGATTATTTATTAAACCTCTTAAGGCCCAAGGTGTTTTTTTACATGCATTTTTTATTTCTCTTTGCTATTTGGGCTTATTGGAACCTAATTAGAATAAAAATCTAAGTATCATCTTTTGATATGGTGTACTTTTAGAGAAAAATGATGTCCATATATGTGGACTCGTGGTCTGAATTTACATAAAACACTTTCCCCCGAATTTTCTTTTATGCATATTTAACATAGAATTTTTTTTTTACTTGTTTTGACTATCAGAGAGTAAAAACAACGTTTTTTCCCCATTTTGAACAGTTAAAATAGGGTTTGGGGAATTTCATATGCTGCAAAACAGTTGCAGGATGACACTGTATGTCTGTAACAAAATATAAAACATTCAAAGTATTTTAAATAGCCACTTAAGAGCTAAAAATGTGCTGTCCAAGTATGTGGACACTCGGGCCCTAGGAGGTTAAGTAATTTTATTTCTGTTTAGCTTTTTCTTCAAATATTTCCAACAATGAACCATAAAAACTCCCTAAGGGAGTTTGAAAAGCATTCATTACATTACATTTATCACTGTGTTATAAATGAACTGCTGCTTTAGTGTGGGATGTGCATAAGAGACTTTACATTAAACATTCAATTATCCTACCAGCCTCAAACCTTATGAACACTAGCATAAAGAAAACGTGCTTATGGTGGCACGTGAGAGAATCCATGCATGGTGGCCTCTAAATGTGACCTATCAGTAGCTGAGTCACTTTAACTGAATTAGAGTCGGAGATGGCGTTGCCTAAAAGAAAGCACTGTTTGCAGAGATAACATCTGTATGTTGAGATGCGGGAGGCCTACATTTAATTCAATTATGTGACCACAAAACCCTCAAACAAAATATAGCTCAAATTCCTGGAAAAGCTGTCAGGCATTGACTGATTAAATGGTGGACGTGCATTCTGCTGCATTCAAACAGACTCTGTGTGTTTCTGTAGCAGTTCCTGGTTTTTTGATAGGTCATAGTGTCAACAGAACCTCTGCTGTTCTTTGTGACAAGACACCATTCTCTGCCAAGATCAGCAGTAAAGGGATTCGTCAAGCTAAGGCCAAAAGAGCAACTCAGACCCACATCCATTCTTCAATTCTGCTCATTATCTTTTAACTGGAAATTTTGACCCAACCTGGAGGGCTTCATAGCGTGTGCTCAAGCTCCGAGCATCTCCAAAGGGGACATCTGCTTTGATCAGAGTCTTACTGCGTCAGA
Source organism: Danio kyathit (assembly GCA_903798195.1). Classification (NCBI taxonomy): domain Eukaryota; kingdom Metazoa; phylum Chordata; class Actinopteri; order Cypriniformes; family Danionidae; genus Danio; species Danio kyathit. The sequence continues at coordinate 26,580,868 of LR812525.1, read as the reverse complement.
GCCTGCAAAAGCTGAAAGCCGGCATTCAAAACGGGCCAAAAAGAAATGTGCTATAATATCACATGCTTTAGCACTGGATGAATATTTACTTACTAACACTGATCTGCCCAAAATGTGCACACTAAGCAATACTAATGTGAAGCCGTATGGAGTAGTCAGCAAAAAAAGCAATAGGAAAAGATTAGAATTAGTATTTGTTGCCACAGCAAATATGTATTTTTATCATTTCATTTTTGCTTCGACTTGGACGTGAAGTTTTGCAAAAATCTGACACGCATGTGATGGAGGATTAGAGGCTGTAGACCAGACATACACAAACACTCTTTCTGTGTAATCTCTCTGTTTATTCCAGATAGACAGAGTCTCGTGTGGGTGTGTCTCCATGTTGCACGTGGGTTTACTGTATGACTACATTTGTTTTTCAAACCCAGATTTATTGATTTGTTGGTTTCTTGGTTATCTTATTCAAAGTCAAAGTTTTTTTGTAGTCATTGATTTTTTTTTTTTATGATAATTTAATATATGATTATAGATTTTTTTTTTTTTGGTTGCTCATTTAAAGATGTTTATTGTAGAGGAAGATTGATAAGACTGGCATTTTTTATTACAGTGCTCAGCATAATTGAGTACACCCCATTTTGAAAATGAATATTTTTATCCATTTCTCAGTGAATATGGGTAATATATTTTGGTGTATTGGAACAAAACAGATTTATTGAACAGATATATATTTAGATATGTATTTTATCTATAAAATTACATTTTAGTCACCTAACATCTTTAGAAGTAGAAAGATTATACATTTAAATTCATGTGAATATTGGAAAAAAAATTACAAACTACAAAATTTTATATATATTTTTTTGCTTCTCTTGAATTTTGCTCTTTTAAACAATTATTTTTAAATATTATTATTATTATTTATTTTTTAAATATTTATATTTTTAAACATATAAATTTGGATGTACTAAGTTTAGACCCTTATCATAAGTTATTATGTTACATTAGCTTCAGATTTGGTTTCGGTAGCTACTGACTTTTCAAATGTATATGCACAAATACAGTTGAAACCAGAAGTTTACATCCACTCTAAAAAAAGGAACATAACCATTTTTTAAAAAATGTCTGATGGTAAATCATACTAAACGTTTACTATTTTAGGTCCATTAGGATTACCTAAATGATTTATATTTGCTAAATGCCAGAATAATGAGAGAATATTTTTTTTTTTGAGAATTTTTTTTAAATTTCTAGGCAGTCAAAAGTTTACATACATTTCCTTGGTATTTTGTTTAGCTTTGCTTTTAAACTGTATAACTTTATACTTTAACTTTGGTCAAATGTTTTGGGTATCCTTTCACAAGCTTCTCACAATAGTTTGAAGGAATTTTGGCCCATTCCTCCTGACAGAATTGGTGTAACTGAGTCAGATTTGTTGGCTGTCTTGCTCGCAAGCTTTTTCAACTCTGCCCACACATTTTCTATAGGATTGAGTTCAGGGCTTTGTGATGGCCACTCCAAAACATTCACTCTGTTGTCCTTAAAGCACATTTTAACTAATTTGGCAGTGTGCTTATGGTCTGTTTGGAAGACCCATTTGTGGCCAAGTTTTAATTTCCTGGCTGATGTCTTTAGATGTTGCTTCAGTATTTCTACATAATGTTCTTTCTTCATGATGCCATCTATGCTGTGAAGTGGACCAGTCCCTCCTGCAGCAAAACAGGCCCACAACATGATGCTGCCGCCCCCATACTTCACAGTTGGGATGGTGTTCCTAAGCTTGTAAGCTTTCCCCTTTGTCCTCCAAATGTAACACTGGTCATTATGGCCAAACAGTTCAATATTAGTTCCATCAGACCACAGGACATGTCTCCAAAAATTATTCTTTTTCTCAGTGTAATTTAGCAAATTGTAATCTGGCTTTTTTGTTGATTCTGGCTTGTTGATTTTCCCATGTTGTCACACAAGAAAGCAGTGTGTTTGAGGTTTTCCTTAAATACGATTCTACAGTTGTGCCTCCAATTAACTCAAATGTCAATTAGCCAATCAGAAACTTCCAAAACCTTGACACCATCATCTGAGCTTTTTCAGAGGCTTAATAATCTTATTGTACGTAAACTTGATATTCAAGAAAAGTTATAACAATTTCTCAAAAAATCTCTCTCTCATTATTCTGCTATTAAGCATAACAGAAACAAATTTGATAATCCTAACTTAACCAAAAGAGAAAATGTTTAGTCACATTAACATCTGACTTTTTTTTTTTTAAATGGTTATGTGCTTTTTTATACAGTGTATGTAAACTTCTGGTTTGAACTGTATAATATTGTAAAGCTTCCTATAGAAAATATTAATCTAAATGAGAGATTTGTGAGGGGTGTATTTATATACTGTAGATACATAAATTCCAGTAAAAATGGATGCTGGAAATTACAGATGGAGTGTTTCATCCGGTTCATTGATTAGAAAAGTACAAAATCACTTCATGTATTTGATTTATATAATGTAACAGTGCTCCACCTTGTGGTAAAGCAGTTATTATGTATTAATTTGCATAAAAATTGACAATTTTATAACTCTCAAATGAATGTAATCCTCACTGAAAACAATAGTGTAGTCATTTAAAGGGATGAAAAACTTTGGATAGCCAAATTCAACAAAAATCTCTTTTAGGTTTGGAACAACTTAATCAGATTTTACTTATATTGTATCAGAAAATACCCTATAAGTTGATTGGGGTCCATAAACTGGTTAAATACGTTCTTCAAAATAGATTATTAAATGGTCATACAGTTGTTCTTTTTAGTACATAATTGACACTTAATTTTTCAAAGGATATAAAATATCTGGAAGATTCATTACATTTCTATTTTCTGGCTATATATTTTACCAAAAAAAAGTTGTCTGTAGCTTGTAATTCATCGGGTTTTTTTTTTTGTTTGTATGCTTTTGAATTGCATTATAGGGCCTTGATCCCTGCTCGGACCTTTTTTGATGCAGAACGTTTGACTGCAAAAATTGATTTTATTGACATTTCGTCACCTTAGAATTATAAGGTTCTATCTGACATTTTTGTCAAAATTGAGTTATTGACATATTCGTATTAAATGACAACTTATTTACATTATGGAATGTTTTTTTTTTATAAGTTGTTTACATTTTAAGACTTTTTGGACTATATGGAATGCAAAAACTTTGAAGCTCAATATCTCAAAATCATTCAAAACACAGATAAAACCTTATAATTCCAAGGTGACGATTTGTAGTCATTTACCTGGGTTGCTCATGTAAATTATGAAACAGAAATGAAAAAAATGTAATGAGCTGCCAGTTATTTTACTGGTTTATTTCTTTAGCATGTACAGAGAAACCTTAATTAAGCAATAAATGGAAATTATGTGCACTTACTGTATGTTCAGTTGTTACAATTCAAGGTTTTATTGTAACATCTGTATTTTATTCATACAATTTCACAACCTGCTTATAGTTTTGTACAGTATGTTAATATTTTGATCTATTACACTGCCATTATCATATTATCCTTAAAATCTTGAAGCCACTGCTGGCATCTGTATACAATTGCTATGTTAGGAAGCCAGTATGGAGAGTGTGAAATGTTTAATTCTCTCACCAAAAAAAAAAACTCTCTGGAATCTGGATGTCCTGATATGAGTGCTAGCTTGCTAGATACTTAATTTTCTTCAGTTTCATCCAAATTTGTTGTTTGTGCATCAGGACTCTTTGCCTTACTGCTGATGGTGCTGGAGTGGACCCGTCCAGGCCTGTCCTCCCCATTACGCCCCATCTGCGACCTGCGCGTCCTCGACCATTTCATTAAGGAGGCATGGGATGCAGAGGCTGCTATGGTGAGAGACATGCACATGATCGATAAAGCTGAAAGTTCATAAAGACTGTTAACAGGAATCCCTACTTTCTTGCTTTCCATCAGCAGTTTTAATCTCACACGTGCATCAAGCAAGCATCTTTGCAAAAACAATAGCTGCGTCTGAAAGCTAGATAGCTAGGCTGTGACTTGCCAATCAGACAGTGACTCTGGAGGCAGTGTTACTGCACAAAGGCACCTCATAAAACAGATTTCAGACAGACTACTGAGACAGCATAATAATTTAATCATGTACAACAAAATAGAAAAAGCTTTGGTTATAACTAAAGCCCTGGTCAGATCACACGATTTTGTCATGATTTCGGCACGATTTCCTTGACGCAGGGTTTCATGGGGAGTTATAAATGACAAATGGGCATTGTGACACAAGATTCAGTCGTTTCTTGTGGCATAGTTCATGACAACCGATACAATGTCTGCGATGCCTCATGACACCATCGCAGAAAGTCTGTTTAATTTTTTTATAAACATAATTTCTAACTTTAACCCTAAAATATTAAAGTGTTTTAAGCAATTTTATTAGACAGACTGGCACAAATATACAGACATCTTCATTCTCACAACAAGTTTCTGAGTTCTCTCAGCCTTCCAACTGAGTTTGTTCTTCTGAGGTAATCTGGGAACATGTTCAGTGGATTGTAAAAGCCTGTCTTGCTTGTTCAAATTACTTGATTAAACTAATTAAATTGAAACTGACTGGCGCAATAGATGATTTTGTCATTAAAAGTTAAACCGGTTTAATATAAGTTTATCTGAAACTGTGAATATTTCACTTTTATTTTATTTAACAAACCAGTTTGTGCTTTGGGGCTGAAGCATATAGCAGACTGGTTTTGAAGCACTTCACCTCAGATGTTATTCATTAATCTTGTTTATCTAGTAGATAACTGTCCAACAAAAAATACATTAAAATTAAGATACAAATTATACCGAACAAAATTAATTTCACAAATATATTTTTTCCAAGAAAAATATATGAATTATTTTTTTGTTTGTGCCCGTCCACTACTCAAATGTGCGGGTGTATGATTTGTTTCGCTCAGTGGAAATTAAGGATTTAATTAATGCTTCACGGTAATTGTTGTATCACAAACCTCTATCATAAAGTTGCAAATTTTTTTAATATGTCGTTATTTTGTCTTGACCATCTGATTTTTCCTTAATTTTCTCCGCCTCACTTGCAGCAAGTTCTAGGTGAGGGAGTGTTTAATAAGCAACCCATGGCTGGAAAATATACATTTAGATTTAAAAGAAAATATCTTACTATTAAAAAGGAATCATAAGTTTGATCCTATCCATGTTGTAACGAATGCCCTCAAATAATGTAGTTATTAGTTGTCAGCACGCATCAAGGTTTATTGAGATTGACATAAGATAAAAAAAAATTGAAATTAAGATAAGAAATATTGTTATAGCAACACTGGTGACTGCTTTGGGAAATAACGCTCATTGTAGGATGGGATGACTGATTGTGATGGAACATGTAGTCTTGCACATTTGTTACCCACGACAAGTCAAGATTTTATCAAGACAAAATCCCAAAATCTGACATAGCGACTATCGCAACGCCAATAAAAATCATGTGATCTGACTGGGGCTTAAGGGAACATTTGCTTACTACAATACTTACTAACTAATAATTTCTCTCTAGAAATGTCAGCAAAAGTGGAAAACGTTGGACAGAAACATACTTTTACTCCCAAATTGACATCCAAGTGGTTCTATGACACGCTATGTTCATTTTTTAGCTCAACTGCCAGAAGCAGAATGCACAGGGTTGTGCGATATCAAAGGCAGCGAAGAATAGAACATGAATAGAGTATGAACAAAACTAAGAGAATCAGAATTTAGATTCAGAAATGCCTTGATGATGCCTTCCTATCTTAGAATGCTTCCTCCGAAGGCAGCATTGTATAATTTTCACACGCAGCCAATGTCATGTTACCCACTAAAAAAAGATCTCTCACTGTGAATGTTGTTGTTATCACAGAGAGCTTGTAAGGACGATTGCAGCATTGCGACGAACGTCACTGTTCCTCTGACCAGAGTCGATTTTGAAATCTGGGAAGCGATGAATGTAAGTGATGATGTTCTTGCTGTGAATGGAATGCGGTACTGAATAAATGACGTGGTTAATACTCTTCTCTGTTCGTCACTTCAGATAGAGGAGCAAGCTCAGGAGGTCCAGTCAGGCTTACACATGCTGAACGAGGCCATCGGCTCATTACAGATATCTAATCAGACTGAAGTGCTGCAGTCCCACATAGATGCCAGTATTAGAAACATCGCCAGCATCAGACAAGTGCTGAGAAGTCTCAGCATACCGGTGAGTTCATGAAATAGGCCTTGTTTCCACCCAGTGCTACAATGCATTTAAATGTGTGTGTGAAAAATTTCTGCTATATATATATATATATATATATATATATATATATATATATATATATATATATATATATATATATATATATATATATATATATATATATATATATATATATATATATATATATATATATATATATATATGGCAATGCAGTGGCGCAGTAGGTAGTGCTGTCGCCTCACAGCAAGAACGTCGCTGGGTCGCAGGTTCGAACCTTGGCTGGGCTGGGTCAGTTGGCGTTTCTGTGTGGAGTTTGCATGTTCTCCCTGCATTCGGGTGGGTTTCCTCCGGGTGCTTCGGTTTCCCCCACAGTCCAAAGACATGCGGTACAGGTGAATTGGGTAGGCTAAATTGTCCGTAGTGTATGAGTGTGAATGAGTGTGTGGATGTTCCCAGAGATAGGTTGCGGCTGGAAGGGCATCCGCTGCGTAAAATCGTGCTGGATAAGTTGGCGGTTAATTCCGCTGTGGCGACCCCGGATTAATAAAGGGACTAAGCCGACAAGAAAATGAATGAATGAATATATATATATATACAGGCAGTGCAGAATTATTAGGCAAATGAGTATTTTGACCACATCATCCTCTTTATGCCATGTTGTCTTACTCCAAGCTGTATAGGCTCGAAGCCTACTACCAATTAAGCATATTAGGTAATGTGCATCTCTGTAATGAGAAGGGGTGTGGTCTAATGACATCAACACCCTATATCAGGTGTGCATAATTATTAGGCAACGTCCTTTTTTTTTGGCAAAATGGGTCAAAAGAAGGACTTGACAGGCTCCGAAAAGTCAAAAATGGTGAGATATCTTGCAGAGCGATGCAGCATTCTTAAAATTGCCAAGCTTCTGAAGCGTGATCATCGAACAATCAAGCGTTTCATTCAAAATAGTCAACAGAGTCGCAAGAAGCGTCTGGAAAAACCAAGGCAAAGTAAACTGAGAACTGAACCATGAACTGAGAAAAGTCAAGCGTGCAGCTGCCAAGATGCCACTTGCCACCAGTTTTGCCATATTTCAGAGCTGCAACATCACTGGAGTGCCCAAAAGCACAAGGTGTGCAATACTCAGAGACATGGCCAAGGTAAGAAAGGCTGAAAAACGACCACCACTGAACAAGACACACAAGCTGAAACGTCAAGACTGGCCCAAAAAATATCTCAAGACTGATTTTTCTAAGGTTTTATGGACTGATGAAATGAGAGTGAGTCTTGATGGGCCCGTGGCTGGATCGGTAAAGGGCAGAGAGCTCCAGTCCGACTCAGACGCCAGCAAGGTCGAGGTGGAGTACTGGTTTGGGCTGGTATCATCAAAGATGAGCTTGTGGGGCCTTTTCGGGTTGAGGATGGAGTCAAGCTCAACTCCCAGTCCTACTGCCAGTTTCTGGAAGACACCTTCAAGCTGTGGTACAGGAAGAAGTCTGCATCCTTCAAGAAAAACCTGATTTTCATGCAGGACAATGCTCCATCACACGCGTCCAAGTACTCCACAACATGGCTGGCAAGAAAGGGTCTAAAAGAAGAAAAACAATTGACATCGCCTCCTTGTTCACCTGACTGAGCCCCATAGAGAACCTGTGGTCCATCATCAAATGTGAGATTTACAAGGAGGGAAAACAGTACACCTCTCTGAACAGTGTCTGGGAGGCTGTGGTTGCTGCTGCACGCAATGTTGATGGTGAACAGATCAAAACAGACAGAATCCATGGATGGCAGGCTTTTGAGTGTCCTTGTAAAGAAAGGTGGCTATATTGGTCACTGGTTTGTTTTTGTTTTGTTTTTGAATGTCAGAAATGTATATTTGTGAATGTTGAGATGTTATATTGGTTTCACTGGTGAAAATAAATAATTGAAATGGGTATATATTTGTTTTTTGTTAAGTTGCCCAATAATTATGCACAGTAAAAGTCACCTGCACACACAGATATCCTCCTAAAATAGCTAAAACTAAAACTAACTAAAAACTACTTCCAAAAATATTCAGCTTTGATATTAAAGAGTTTTTTGGGTTCATTGAGAACATGATTGTTGTTCACTCATAAAATTAATCCTTATGTGCAAGGTTTATATATTTATAACTCCTTAGAAAATATTGGGGGTCGGAAGTCACTGGCATTGTTATTTTGAGGGACGTGGGCTTAAAAGTTTGGGAACCCTTGCCCTAGGCTATATTACACTTAATAGGTAAATTATCTTATATCGAAAAGAATAGTTTAAGGGTTTTCAAGTGATGAGTTGCAGCTGGAAGGGCATCCGCTGTGTAAAACATATGCTGGATAAGTTGGCGGTTCATTCCTTTGTGGCGACCCCAGATTAATAAAGGGACTAAACTGAAAAGAAAATGAATAAGGAATAGTTTAAGGGTGTTGCATATATTCGTTTAATCCGTTATCTTAAGTAAGTGAAATCGTTATGTGTTTCAGGACATAAGAGTGGACATATCACTGTGCTAGCATCACAGCAGCTATCCACAATAAACCTCTCTTGGCACAAAGCACATTCTGCTTTGGAGAGACTGGGCTTCTTTCAGTACTATGCCAATTTTGTCTTTAGATTTAGGTGTCTTTTATTTATTTAATATAACATTCAGATAATCCAATGCAACCTCTATAATGTTCAGGTCTGGGCTTTGTGGAGGCCACTTCATGTCAGTCTTTTATTAGCTGATTTGCTCTACAAATACGATTTCGCTGTTCAGGTGATTTTTCTGTGGGTCCTCTCTGAGGTATTTGGCTTCACATTTTGGGTGTTTAAAAAAAAAAAAAAAAGTCAAATAAACAGACCCGACTCCAAGGCTCTTTAAAGGTGATTTCTATTTGTCCACTGTTTGTTTGTTTTTTATGTTGCGACGTTGACCCTAGACCATGGGTCTGTTCTTCGTACCTAGCTTAAATGATCTAAGATGATTTGGCAGATCCTGGATCTTTTAATCTTAATAACTGATCTCTGGCTAGATTAGTTCTTCAAACAAGTTCACGAATCACATTAAAATTCCTGGATGAACTGATCTGAGATCGCTGCATGTGTTGTGAAGGACAGATCTATCGATCCTCGAAATCATGATCAGCAATGCAACGTTTGGCTGATGGCACAGCAGCGTAATGACATCATCTGATTAATATACAATTATCCATGTGACCAAAATCCCATAAAATTAGCAGTAAACGGTTTGTTAAATATGACACGCAATAACTTTACACATTTGTTGTGAGCTGCAGGCTTTACACTTTCATGTGTCAAGAGTATTGATCATGTATTTCAATGGATATCAATGTATTAAGTTCTACATTTAGAGAAGATTTTCTTTGTTATAGTAGCCCAGGCCTACTCAAGTTTTTTTAATTGGCGTAAGGAATAACTGTATAAATTAATTTGCATCAAAAAAGCATTTTGATATCGGTAAAGGTGTCTGCAACTTTTGCGAAGCATCAAATCATTGGTATATTAGCAGTCAAGTACGTGAATGACTGCATAAATTATTATGTTTTTTTTTAAGTCGAATATTGTGCATGTACACGTTTGTATCTAAAAAGTTCATATCAATACATTTTCTCTTTGAACCACCAGGTGGCAGTCTTTGTACTTTTATTTCGGAGTGCAGATTGCATAAGTTTTATTACTATATATTTTTTAACTTTATATATATATATATATATATAGTTAAGCAGTAGGTAGTGCTGTCGCCTCACAGCAAGAAGGTCGCTGGTTCGAGCCTCGTTTGGGTCAGTTGGCGTTTCTGTGTGGAGTTTGCATGTTCTCCTTGCGTTCGCTTGGGTTTTCTCCGGGTGCTCTGGTTTCCCCCACAGTCCAAAGACATGCAGTACATGTGAATTGGGTTGGCTAAATTGTCCATAGTGTATGAGTGTGAATGAGAGTGTATGGATGTTTCCCAGTGATGGGTTGCGGCTGGAAGGGCATCCACTGCATAAAACATGTGCTGGATAAGTTGGCGGTTCATTCCGCTGTGGCGACCCCGGAATAATAAAGGGACCGAAAAAAAATGAATGAATGAATATATAGTTAAAAATATATATTTACTATTTTCCCAAGTGTATATGACTACTGTAAGAAAATATCAGCATTTGGTACATACTTTCAGTAATATCTTTGCTTGAAGTGATCCGATCTAATCCTGTTTATATGAAATGAGCCTGCTCCCTAGCAGGTTTGAGTTACCGGAACTGTTGCTATGACAACAAGTCTCAGATGAGTTTTGAAGAACGAAACAATCCTGGATCGTGTCATATCGTCAATATCCAAATCCAGCTAATTGAGTAATCCACATACGAAGAACGGACCCCAGGGTTGTAACATAATACTATAGTATATGATTATTATATACCCACGAATCCAATATTAGCCAAAGTTTTTTTTACAGTACTCTACATGCATCACATCTATAGTACGTCAGCTTGTCTGTTCCCTGGGAATCAAACCCCATGACCTCGGTTTTTGCTTATGTCATGGTTCAGCACTCAAGCTACAGGAAGAGGAAAATGGATGTTATGCTAATCAAGCATGTTCGACAAACTTATGTCAGCTTCAGGAACTGAGCATGTTCGTCACTCTATGGTGATTGTGTCATAGTGTTACATAACAATCAGTGGGGCTATAAGGAAAGACTTCTCACAATGCATGAATTTGTCCATCTAAAACATAAATCCGTGACAAAATATTTGTGTTAAGGTCTGTTAATACCAAGTATGATTGGTACTAATGTAAAGAAATCAAGTAAACCTGTCTGATTTTAGAAATTTAAATTCAGGTTTTAGTGAATTATTAAGTGTGTTGTCTGTTTAGCTATAAACTCTAGTTGTCATATTGTGGGATTATGTCTGAAAAGTATAAGCTCTCACACATCATACTGAATATCAACATAACATCAAAACATATGGCCAGATGATGCACGAGGCATGGCTGCATTTCCATTAATAGTCAAATTCTGTAAATTGAAATTGTAAGCTGAAAATACAGAATCAATTAGCAACTCCTATATATATTGCAAAAAAAGTTTTTATTCTTACAAGATTGTTTTTCCCATGTATTCAATAACAAGGTTGATTTTCTCCCTGCACTATAACTTCTCTGAAAGCCCTTGTAAATGGCTACTCAACAATATACAGGACTGTTAATGCTTGTATAGCAAGCAAATGTCTGGCTGCTATAAAATATATATACTGTATGATATATAAGATGCCACTTTATTAGGTACACCTTACTAGTACCAGATTGGACCCACTTTTGCTTTCAGAACTGCGTTAATCCTTTGTGGCACAGATTCAACAAGATATTAGAAATATTCCTCAGAAAATGTAGTCCATATTGACATGATAGCATCACGTAGTTGCTGCAGATTTGTCAGCTGCACATTCATGATGCGAATCTCCCGTTCCACCACATCCCAAAGGTGCTCTATTGAATTGAGATCTGGTAATTGTGGAGACCATTTGAGTACAGTGAACTCATTGTCAGGTTCAAGAAACCAGTCTGAGATGATTCGTACTTTATGACATGGTGCGTTATCCTGCTGGAAGTAGCCATCAGAAGATGGGTACACTGTGGTCATAAAGGGATGGAGATGGTCAGCAACAAAACTCAGGTAGGCTGTGACGTTGACACGATGCTCAATTGGTACTAACAGGCCCAAAGTGTGCCAAGAAAATATCCTCCACACCATTACACCACCACCACCAGCCTGAACTGTTGATACAAGGCAGGAGGGATCCGTGCTTTTATGTTGTTGATGCCAAATTCTGACCCTACCATCCGAACGTCGTAGCAGAAATTGAGACTCAACAAACCAGGCAACATTTTTCCAATCTTCTATTGTCCAATTTTGGTGAGCCTGTGCGAATTGTAGCCTCAGTTTCCTGTTCTTAGCTGACAGGAGTGGCACCTGGTGTGGTCTTCTGCTGCTGTAGCCCATCTGTCTCGAGGTTCGACATGTTGTGCTTTCAGAGATGCTCTTCTGCATACCTTGGTTGTAACGAGTGGTTATTTGAGTTACTGTTAGAAATTTGGTTTAACGAGCAGTTGGACAGGTGTACCTAATAAAGTGGCTAATGAATGAATGTATGTGTGTGTGTGTGTGTGTGTGTGTGTGTGTGTGTGTGTGTGTGTGTGTGTGTGTGTATATATATATATATATATATATATATATATATATATATACAGGGAGTGCAGAATTATTAGGCAAGTTGTATTTTTGAGGATTAATTTTATTTATGAACAACAACCATGTTCTCAATGAACCCAAAAAACTCATTAATATCAGAGCTGAATATTTTTGGAAGTAGTTTTTAGTTTGTTTTTAGTTTTAGCTATTTTAGGAGGATATCTGTGTGTGCAGGTGACTATGACTGTGCATAATTATTAGGCAACTTAACAAAAAACAAATATATACCCATTTCAATTATTTATTTTCACCAGTGAAACCAATATAACATCTCAACATTCACAAATATACATTTCTGACATTCAAAAACAAAACAAAAACAAATCAGTGACCAATGTAGCCACCTTTCTTTGCAAGGACACTCAAAAGCCTGCCATCCATGGATTCTGTCAGTGTTTTGATCTGTTCACCATCAACATTGCGTGCAGCAGCAACCACAACCTCCCAGACACTGTTCAGAGAGGTGTACTGTTTTCCCTCCTTGTAAATCTCACATTTGATGATGGACCACAGGTTCTCTATGGGGTTCAGCTCAGGTGAACAAGGACGCCATGTCATTAGTTTTTCTTCTTTTACACCCTTTCTTGCCAGCCACGATGTGGAGTACTTGGACACGTGTGATGGAGCATTGTCCTGCATGAAAATCATGTTTTTCTTGAAGGATGCAGACTTCTTCCTGTACCAAAGCTTGAAGGTGTCTTCCAGAAACTGGCAGTAGGACTGAGAGTTGAGCTTGACTCCATCCTCAACCCGAAAAGGCCCCACAAGCTCATCTTTGATGATACCAGCCCAAACCAGTACTCCACCTCCACCTTACTGGCGTCTGAGTCGGACTGGAGCTCTCTGGCCTTTACCGATCCAGCCACGGGGCCATCCATCTGGCCCATCAAGACTCACTCTCATTTCATCAGTCCATAAAACCTTAGAAAAATCAGTCTTGAGATATTTTTTGGGCCAGTCTTGACATTTCAGCTTGTGTGTCTTGTTCAGTGGTGGTCGTTTTTCAGCCTTTCTTACCTTGGCCATGTCTCTGAGTATTGCACACCTTGTGCTTTTGGGCACTCCAGTGATGTTGCAGCTCTGAAATATGGCAAAACTGGTTGCAAGTGGCATTTTGGCAGCTGCACGCTTGACTTTTCTCAGTTCATGGGCAGTTATTTTGCTCCTTGGTTTTTGGTTTGGTTTTTCCACACGCTTCTTGCGACTCTGACTATTTTGAATGAAACGCTTGATTGTTCGATGATCACGCTTCAGAAGCTTGGCAATTTTAAGAGTGCTGCATCCCTCTGCAAGATATCTCACTATTTTTGACTTTTCGGAGCCTGTCAAGTCCTTCTTTTGACCCATTTTGCCAAAGGAAAGGAAGTTGCCTAATAATTATGCACACCTGATATAGGGTGTTGATGTCATTAGACCACACCCCTTCTCATTACAGAGATGCACATCACCTAATATGCTTAATTGGTAGTAGGCTTTCAAGCCTATACAGCTTGGAGTAAGACAACATGCATAAAGAGGACGATGTGGTCAAAATACTCATTTGCCTAATAATTCTGCACTGCCTATATATACAGAACAGAGTCTTGGAAAAAGCATAGCAAGTACAGTTTTGTGAAAATCCTTCTTTATACTGAAGGTATCTGCTTTGGTGAACATAGCAAATGAAGGTAAGAGTGTAAATCAAGATAAATGGTGTTTGGTTTATTTCATGACTTGAAATTACTTAAAAAGACTAACCAACTGACAGCGCTACAGTACTAACTTTTTAACTCTTTTCTCTTTGTCCATCAGGAATATGTACCTCCAACCAGTAGTGGAGAAGACAAGGAGACACAGAAAATATCCTCGATCTCAGAGCTGTTTCAGGTCCACGTCAACTTCCTTCGGGGAAAAGCGCGTCTGCTGCTCGCCAATGCACCTGTCTGCCGTCAGGGTGTCAGCTGATAAACAATTCAGGGCAAAGGCCAAACTAATCAAAGCTCCTCATATCAGGAGGCAGGATATGGACTATTACAAAGGAAATAAATGACTGGGAGTTGTAGCACTTTGAAAGATTTACTCACAAAGGGAAGAGAAGACATCCCCCTGAATGCCAAGCGGCAAACCCACCTGCCAAAATCTACAAGAAATCACTCCTTTTTCCCCATATGACTGATGGACCTTGTCCAGCACAACTGGGAAGGTTTCTCTGGGACTCTTTTTCTACTGCTTATGAAATTGTCATTATTTATATATATATTTCCTAGAGCTGGAATCACTGCAGGTTCTTCTCAGAAGCTGTTCAAGTAAAGACCTCTCTTTCTCCATCTACCATGGCCTCAAGCACCTCCAAATGTTGAACTGTTGATAGAGACAACTATTTATCGATATTAATTATGCACTGTAGGTTTTCTATTAATTATCGTGTATGTGTGTGTGTGTGATTTTTGAGAATGCAGAGAATGGATGTGTCAGACATCAGGAGAGGATGGTTGTAAATCTGAATTCTTACGGGTCAGTTGGGGTGAACAGGATAAAGGACTAGATTGCTGCTAGTGTCGAGCGAATTGGAAACTTTCGTGCGAGCTGATGAGGCTCATGTCCGAAACACGGCGATGAGTGTGGCCTTGTACAGATAACACCGCTGCCAGGAAAAATATTGATTAGCGTATGACGAACATCCTGGCTTACTTCCACTTCACGCACGACGCTGCATACTTGCCTTTGGGAAACGGTTGTAAGGTTGACATTTTGTTTCTGTTTTTCTGGACTTGTTTGTAGTCTTTCGTAAATAGACAGTTTTTTTTTACATCTGTCAATCAGTCAGTCTGGATGCAACAAAGTATGTTTGTAGATGTTTTTTCCTGTTATTTTGCCGTTTTGTGGTTCTTTCATCACAACGCTGTTTGGTATTCAAATACACAGTATTATTCTTAGCTAAAAACATAGTGAAAACAAGAAGAGTGGAAGTTTTTGTCTTATGAAGCATCTCTGGTGAGAATGAACCAAAACACTGTAAATACATGTGATTCCAAAGTGAATTTGATATAAAAGTAAGTACTTTTTTTAGCTATTATGGAGAGGATTATAGGCATACATTATGCCTAAGCCATAACTGGATTATAAAATAAGTAATGGATTTTTGTCATGTTGTTTCCTTTGATGGAGTTTAGTCACAACACTAAATATTTTTGAACACATCTTTGTGTCTTTTTATTCACCTTGCCTTGTAGTTCTGGCCATCAAGTATGGCTAAACAAAGACTTTGACCCAGTTTACTAGGCTACTTCTGAACATCAACAAAGCATCAATTGTAAATAATCTTTGCCAAATATTTCAGTTTAGAGGACCACCTATGAGCTAACGGAACATTTGAGAAGCGTTGTTCATCCCAGCACAGCCAACATTCAATATAGTACACAAAACAGTTCATTTTCCTATTATTTCTAAGATTTATTATTATTGTGGATGGCTCAGTGGTTAGCACTGTCACCTCACAGCAAGAAGGTCGCTGGTTTGAGTCCCAGCTGGGCTAGTAAGTATTTCTTTATGGAGTTTGCATGTTCTCCATGTGTTCACGTGGGTTTCCTCCAGGTGCTCAGGTTTCCCCCACAGTCCAAAGACATGCGGTATGGGAATTGGAAAGTGAATTGGATGAACTAAATTGGCCACAGTGTAAGAGTGTGTGTGTGAATGTGTGTATGGATGTTTTTCAGTACTGGGTTGCGGCTGGAAGTGCATCCACTGTCTAAAAAAAAAGTTGGCGGTTCATTCTGCTGTGGCGACCCCTGATAAATAAGGGACTAAGCCGAAGAAAAATTAATTAATTATTATTATTATTATTATTAAACGTTTATTTTAACAATGTGCCTTTTATGTACTTACTATCATTTATACCCTTAGTGGCCACTTTATTAGGAACATCTTTCTTCTTCTTAACGCAAATATCAAACCAGCCAGTCACATCACAGCAGCTCAGTGCACTGAAGCATGTAAGCGTTATCAAGGAAAACAAATCGGACAATGCCGATTCACGACAGTCTGGTCTGAGTATTTCAGAAGCTGCTAATCTACACACAACCATCACTAGGTGTACAGAGAATGCTTCGAAAAAGAGAAAATACCCAGCAAATGCCCGTTGTGTTTGCAAAAAATGTTTTGTTGAAGCCAAAAGTCAGAGGGAAATGTTGAGACTGGTATGAGCTCATAGAAAACACTTGTTACAATCAGTATCTACGGAAAAGTGGATCTACTCTGCCTTGATTCAGTAGTTCAGGGTGTTGTGCTGTAAAATGGTATGTTCATATTTTCTTGGACACTTTACTAAAAATTTAGCATCATTTAAACACCACAGCCTACCTGAGTATTGTTGCTGCTCATCCATCTGTGACCACAGTCAATCAGTGTTGTAATGGCTACTTCCAGAAGGACAATACTGTGTTATTATGTTGAATGTAGCCATCGCTAACAGAATTATTCTGTGGTCAAAGAGAAATCAATGCCGTTTAAAAGCAAAAAGGAGCCTAACATGGTACTGGCAAGTCATGCCTAATAAAAGGGCTGGCATTTCTTAATTGCATTATTGAAATGTGTTTATTTTTCCTATTAAAACTAAGATATATTAGATGAAAATGTGTAAATATATATTTTTTATTATTTACCATTATATTTATATAATGTTATTAAAGGGACAGTTCACCCAAAAATGAAAATTTACCCACAATCACTTGGTTTCATAGTACCCTTATGAGATTCCTCCTTCTGTTGAACATTAAAGAAGATATTTTTAAAAATGTAAGAAGGTGTATCTATTGACTTCCAAAGTAGAAAACGAACACTATGGAAGTCAATAGTCACAGTTTTTCAAATGAAATTCTTCAAAATATCTTCTTTATTGTTTGACAGAGTTTCACATGTAAAGGGATGAGGAAAATGATGATAGAATTTTCAGTTTTGGGTGAAATATCCCTTTAATAAAATTTGTAATATCTAAAGTATATTGTTGTCTTAATAGGTATTAATATGCATACAGATGCAGGAATATACAATCAACAATGTTTAGTGGGGCTGTTTACTTTCCATTTAAGTGAGCTACTAAAACTCCTGATGATTCATGTATTTACTATACACAAGAACACAAATACATAGTAGAAAAAAATACATATGGCACATTTCCTTCTTGTTTTACAAATGAAACATTCAATGACAGCAATTAATTAAAAAAAGTCTTAAAGCAGAAAAAAAAATTCATAAATAAAGCATCACCTTTAAAAAAAAAACCTGATACACGCCACAAACGTCACACGAATGTTCATGAAGCCCTCATTCATTATATTGACACTGATGCTGACTCTACGGATTGGGATAAAACACCTTGATGTGGATGGCCGAGTTATTCCGGGTACGGGTCAGATGCTCTCCCGCCTCGTCTGGATCTTCAGGCTCCAGGTCGTCGATCAGCTCCACCGTGGAGGTGTTTGCGGCCAGCTGCAGGGCGCCCTGGCTGGACGTTTGGAGCTGCAGGGCGATGTTTATAGCCCGGTTGATGGCCAGTCCCAGGCCGTGGATGCAGATTTCCCTGTGAGCGTCCAGAAGTTTCTGACACCTCGCCAGCTGAGCCTTGAAGTCGGTCTTCATGTTGACATAGACGTCGTTCCTCCGTTTGGGCAGTTTGCGTGGCAGCCGCTTGCGGAGAGTGAACTCCATCGGGTCCATCTCAAGGGTCGAGCCCTCGGGGGCGGCCAGAACCATTGGGTTGTGGGGCACAGAAGCGGACACCGGGCTTCGTGGCTCGGCCATGTCGAATCACTAGAAAGGTGCTGCACAAACAGAACATTAATGAGCGTTTAAAGATTAAGATTTTCAGACAGTAAGACTCATAAAATTATACTTAAACAACATGTATTTAAACGATTCACCACAATGAACCGACTCATATGAATCATTCATTCGTGAATCGCTATATACTCGTCGTGCATTATGTTTCAGGGTATTAAAGGGAACACTGTATATTATATATGCTATTACGTCCACATCACATTCGAGGAACATTTTTGTTTATGAAGCAGGTTCTCATTTACACAGACATATCCAATTCATTGACAGTCGATATCGAAGTAACGTTACCTTGAATTAGAAGAGCTTGTTTCAGATCCGCGCTTAATAAATGAATCTGCTTATTTACAGATCTATCTTCTCTCTTATTCCGGAAGACGTCTTGCGTACACTGGAAGTAATACACTGTGTGATTACACAATACATACTGTTCTTTTCTTGGTGGGAAAATATATATTTTTATTTCGTATATCAAATAGTTATAAATGAATCCTAATTAAAAATAATTATAAGTTAAAATAGCTATAAATATAAAAGTACCTGTATGAAAGAGACGTTGCTAATCAGTAAATATAGTTAGTGTCTTTTATTTTGAAAATAGTAACAGTTTAGCGGCACAGTGTGTTTGGCGGTACAGTCACTCTGCGTTGGTTTGCTAGATGTAATCTAAACTTCATGAAATCACTGTTTAATCTGTACAGTTTGTTTATTTGCTGTTTAGCTAGTTTAATTTAAGCCATGTCGGACACATGGAGTCACATACAGGCGCACAAAAAGCAGCTGGATTCCCTACGAGAGAGGCTGCAGAGGAGAAGAAAAGACCCAACTCAACTGGGCACTGGTGTGTTGAGTAATTTTACATTATCTGATACTTGAAAGATATACATTAGCCGTGTCTGTTGCCGTGACATGTAAAACCAAAGGACACAGAAATATGAACTTTCCAATTTTTTATTTATCAGGACACGGTTTAAATGTATTTCAAACTGTAAAATACCCCTTTAAAAACATGCAGGAATATGATGCAGATTTCCTACAGGATTTCCAGCTCATTTTCTTGTAGGAATACCTGCAGGACTTTTTATAAAGGAAGCTAAATTTGTGCAGCGATTATTTATTTATTTATTCATTCATTTTCTTTTCGGCTTAGTCACTTTATTAATCTGGGGTCGCCACAGCGGAATGAACCGCCAACTTATCCAGCACGTTTTTTATGCAGCGGATGCCCTTCCAGCCGCAACCCATCACTGGGAAACACGCATACACACATTCACACACACTCATACACTATGGTCAATTATAGCATACCCAATTCACCTGTACCGCATGTCTTTGGACTGTGGGGGAAACCGGAGCACCCGGAGGAATCCCACGCGAACATGGGGAGAACATGCAAACTCCACTCAGAAATGCCAACTGACCCAGCCGAGGCTCAACCCAGCGACCTTCTTGCTGTGAGGTGAATGTACTACCCACTCCGTCGCCGCAGGGATTATTCTGCAGGAATTACAATCCTACAGGTCTATTAAAATATACCATTCCAGCAGGATTATTGTGCAGGATAGATATGGAGAAATTTCACAATGAAATAATAAATAAATAAATAAAAGTACAAACTATCACCTTACTCGTAACTTGTGCTCATCATTTAATTTTCCCTGCGTGCTGCCCTGCTAAATTTTTATTGGCACATCTGGAAATTCCTTCTGTACTGTGTCTGTATATTCCCCCCTAGCCTGAACATCCTCCTCCTGAGTGTTTCTTTGTTCTCTAAAGAGAAATAATACTCGAGTTGAAAATAAATATCTTCAATCATGATTAGGCATGGGCCGGTATAAGTTTCTGGCTGTATGATAACTTTGGATAAAAATATCACGATATTGTGATTACTGCTCTAAAATAAGTTATTTTTAAATATCTGAATAAATAAAAAAACAACTTGAACACAATATATTTTGCTTTAGGAAAGATTTCAAATATTTTGGAACGGTAAACATGCCCTGGGCATATCGTTATCGTTAACAATAAAATGAGTGATGATGATGAAATGTATAGACAACATCGGAAATTATATGCTAAAACAAATATGTGGGTGAGAAAATTATATGTATTTATAGCAAATTAAATCAAATCCATTTAGAGCAAATTGTAGTGTATTTTTATACATCTCCTTTGTGGTTTTAAGTTAAAGTAAAATAATCTCAATGAGCTGCATGTTGCGTAAAATTGATTATGAGGATTGTGCTTTTATTTATTTATTTTTAATTTGGTAAGGCAAGAGTACAGAGTTCACTGCTTTACTGGCAAATGTGATATATAATTTATTTTTGTCGGCTGGAGAATTTACATAATATTAAATCCTAGGCTTATGAAGGTTTGAAATCAGTCTTCTGAGAGGAAGTATTGGCATAATTGTTATTTTTAATGTATATAATTTACTATTTTGTATTTTATTGTTTTCTTTTGCTAAAGGACTTTGGAATGTGGAAATAAAACAGAAATAATAATAATAATTAAATCCCATTTGTTAAACAATAAACAACACAGATACAGTTGAAGTCAGAATTATTAGCCCCCCTTTGAATTTTTTCTCTTTTTTAAATATTTCCCAAATGATGTTTAACAGAGCAAGGAAATTTTCACAGTATGTCTGATAATATTTTCTCTTCTGGAGAAAGTCTTATTTGTTTTATTTAGGCTAGAATAAAAGCAGTTATTAATTTTTTAAACACCATTTTAAGGTCAAAATTATTAGCCCCTTTAAGCTAGATTTTTTTTTCGATTGTGTACTGAACAAACCATCGTTATACAATAACTTGCCTAATTACCCTAACCTGCCTAGTTAACCTAATTAACCTAGTTAAGCATTTAAATGTCACTTTAACCTGTATAGAAGTGTCTTGAAAAATATCCAGTAAAATATTATTTACTGCCATCATGGCAAAGATAAAATAAATCAGTTATTAGAAATGAGTTATTAAAACTATTATGATTAGAAATGTGTTATAAAAATCTTCTCTCCATTAAACAGAAATTGGGGAAAAAATTAAACGGGGTTAATAAGTCAGGGGGGCTAATAATTCTGACTTCAACTGTATGTAATTATTGTTACCTCTGTAAGCCATACAGAGTTTCTGATACAATCAGCTTTATTTACCTGAATTCAAATGTTAAACGTGGAAATGTCTAATACTATCAGACATGTACTATCAAAGTGCTGAAAACATTTGAATATATGCTAAAAGTATTGCCTTTATTTCAGCAGTGTCGAATTAGTGAGTGTGTGATGCCACCTGCTGTATGTGCAATTTCCTAACAGTGCTTGTTTCAACAGAGGTTGGAAGTGTTGAGAGTGGATCTGCAAGGAGTGACAGCCCGGGACCAGCACTTCAAAGTCCTCCACAAGTGGAAGTTGAGCATCCTCCAGACCCAGAGCTAGAGAAGAGGCTGCTGGGATACCTGTCTGAACTGAGCCTGTCCCTGCCAACTGATTCCCTAACGATCACCAACCAGCTAAATACAGTAAGAGCTGTGTGCACTAAATGCTATGAATCTGAACCCATATTATTATTATTCATTCATTTTCTTTTCGGCTTAGTCTCTTTATTAATCTGGGGTAGCCACAGTGGAATGAACCGCTAACATATCCAGCATATGTTTTACGCAGCGGATTCCCTTCCAGCTGCAACCCATCACTGGGAAACAATTTAGTTAATCTAATTCACCTGTATCGCATGTCTTTAGACTGTGGAGGAAACTGAACACAAACACGGGGAAAACATGCAAACTCCACACATAAATGATACACATAACTGACCCAGCCAAGGCTCGAACCAGTGACCTTCTTGCTGTGAGGCGATCGTGCTACCCACTGTGCCACCGCGTCACCTTATTATTATTACTCCACACTTTTTAGAAAAATTATTAGGTTGTCAAAAAGTGTTAAAGGAATATTACTTTTTTTTTTATAATAGACTCATTTAACAAGTCCCCTAGAGTTAAACAGTTACGTTTTTAATCATAGGCATCTATGTGGAGCACTTTTAGCTTAGCTTAGCATAGAATATTGAATCAGATTAGACCATTAGCATCTTGCTCAAAAAAAAACTTTTGACGATTTGACTTTTGACGATTTTCCTATTTAAAGCTTGACTCTTCTGTAGTTACATTGTGTAATAAGATTGACAGAAAATGAAAAGTTGCTATTTTGTAGGCCAATATGGCTAGCAACTATAGGCTTGTGCCTAATAATCAAATAAATAGCATTTTGGCATAATAATCAACAAACTTTACTGTTACTTTTATCAATAGCGCTGTGTAATATCGTTGCGCCAGCTGCATCCATGGTACGACAGAAAACTTCCTTTGATTATTATGGCAGAATGAGAGTATAGTTCAGAGCCATATCCATGTCTTGGTGTAACTAGAGGAGTAAAGCTTTAATATTATTGAAGTTATTGAAATGTATTATTATAATTTTTTTTAAGTTTCAAACAAGATGCTAATAGTCTAACGCCCCATTCACACGAGGCGTCAGCTTCAACGCTTCCCATTCACTTTGAATGGGTGACAACAGGCGTTGCCGAACTGCATTGTGGATCCGTCGGCACCGCTTCAGAGGCGTTGCTCGCTGCAGAAGTTGGGACATGCTCAACTTTTCAAGCGCCGACGGAAGCGTCAGCCAATCAGATCGCTGTATGCAAATACACCAGCTCCAACAGTGCCCTATTGCTGACTAATTTCATTGGCTGACGCTGCTATGACGATCGCGTCAGCCCCAACTTCAGACACACCCTCTGTCAAGCGTTGACGCTGAAGCCCCGTGTGAATGGGGCGTAATCCAATTCAATGAATTATGTTAAGTTAAGCTAAAAGCAGCCAGAGCCAGAGATTGACTGAATGGATTCTTAAACTCAACTGTTTAACTCTAGGGAAGCTACTAAATGAATCTATTTCCAAAAAAGTGGAGTGTTCCTTTAAATAAATTGAGAGGCTCAAATATGACTGTGATTTCTGTTCACTTTTCATCGACAGTCTGAGTCTCCAGTTTCCCATTCCTGCATCCAAAGTCTCCTTCTCAAATTTTCTGCTCAAGAGCTTATTGAAGTTCGGCAGCCATCCATCACCTCCTCTTCGTCCTTCACCCTCGTCACGTCAGTCGACCATACCAAACTATGGGCTATGATTGGCAGCGCAGGCCAGTCACAGAGAACTGCCGTTAAAAGGAAAGCAGATGACATCACTCATCAAAAAAGAGCCCCAGGCTCCTCCCCTTCAATTCAAGCACCACCTTCTCCTCCAAGGAAATCCTCGGTCTCATTGGCCACTGCCTCAATCTCGCAACTCACTGCATCCTCTGGGGCAGGAGGGGGTGGAGCTGATAAAAAGGGGCGGGGCAATAAGGTGCAAGCGTCTCACCTGGATATGGAGATTGAAAGTCTACTGAGCCAACAATCCACTAAGGAACAGCAAAGCAAAAAGGTATAATAATTAAGCAAAAAAGCATGGTAAAGCCACTGTGATTTAAATGTATGTGGTGTATTTATGTCTGCTTGTGTGTCAGGTGAGCCAAGAGATCCTAGAGCTGTTGAATACCAGTTCAGCAAAGGAACAGTCAATTGTGGAGAAGTTTCGCTCACGAGGCAGAGCTCAAGTTCAGGAGTTCTGTGATCATGGAACTAAAGAAGAGTGTGTGCAGTCGGGGGACACACCTCAGCCCTGCACCAAGCTGCACTTCAGGTCAGTTCACATTAAAGAAGAAGAATAATGAGGAATATAAAAAACAACCATTCAAAATTTAGATAAATGAATATAATAATAATAACAACAATACATTTAGGAATTAAAAAAACATTTTTTTTTTATAAAATAGTGAGATTTGACAGTACACTCAATTTTCAATTCGGTTTAAACCACAGTACCGACTTCACAATATTTTATAGCTTTCTCAATAGTTTATTTTAGTTTTTTTTTTAAAACATATTGTAAATGGTTATTAAAATGTTTTTTTAAATAGTTTTATTTATTTTTTGTTTGTCTGTTTGCTAATAGTTTTTTTACACCAAAATCTAAATATTCATGAGTTTGCTTGGCTAAAAATAAATTATATTGTATTTGTATTTGTGCACTTGTCCCTGACTGCATTGAAATTGTTGTATTTTATTTAAAATGATTCTATGTTTTAATTTATGAATGAATAATGTTAATACACATAATAATAAAGAGTTGAAAGTGTGACCCTTTGGCTTTACCATATCTGAAGTACAATTACCATATTAAGTCAAGATGAACTTTTACAAAAAATAGTTCTTTTTTTTATTTTTATTATCTTTATTGCATTTTAACTTTACACTCAGATAATACAGAAGAAAAACAAAAACCCTCTCTATATTTTACATCAATATTTATGACCTCTCTTCTTAATCATCAATCAACACTTTTCCAACTTGAAAGGTCTTCAAACTCCCTCAAAGACCTTGTATTTATCTCTTAATATATAGGTTATTTTCTCTATTGTCATATTTGTAACAATGTCTTTCAGCCAACATCCTATATTTGGTGTTCATACATTTTTCCAGTTTAACTCTTTGACTGCCCATCTACCAAATGGTTGGTCTTGTTTTAAATAATGTCTGTTAAAGTCATTTATAGAATGACTGTTTTAAAGTAATGGCTTACACACAGCATTGTGGTTCACAAAAAAAAAAATAAACAAACATCGTTTTGCACTACTACACTTGATTTTGGTTTTATTGTTAAAAAAAAAAAAATACAAGAAAGCATGTTAAATAAGAATCTGAAAAATGTTATGGCATACTTAAAAAAAAGAAAGTGATTTAGTATCTAAAAATGTTTTATTTTGAATATTGTTTAAATTAGTCTTACACTTCATATTTTCACTTTTTTTTCATAGTTTATGTATTAAGCCCGGTACTTTTACCATAAACCAACATATCAACCATTTGGTAGAGGCGGATGTGTTGAAAAAAACTAGTGACATTATGAGTTAAGAAATGCAATACAAACATTTTTGTCTTGGTGAGGTAGTTAAAGGGTTAAAGAAATTATCCTTTTAGCTTGAAGAATATATATACAGGGTGATTCAAAAAGAATACCACAACTTTGAAAATCGAGAACTCTGCAATGAAGAAAAGGAGAGCTAAGCTCTTTCTGTCATCAATTTAAGGAAGCTCTGAAGTTTTGAAAAACTTTAAATATTCTTCACAATGATTAATTACCCAAGGTTCCATCATGTTCCTTTGATTAAATACAGGTTTTTAAAATTTGTGGTATTCTTTTTGAATCACCCTGTATTTATAAAAATACATTCAGTCCTTTTAATCTTGATTATTTGAAATTATATCAGATGTGACAATGCAATATTAAACAAAGTATCTTCTCTATTATCTCTTTCACTACTTTTGAAAAATGTACAATAAAATACCATGCTCCCATATGCAGTGATATAGTGTACCTTTAATCTCATTGCATCTTATTCAGTTTTCCAGAATGTTTTCATTATATTTATGCAATACAAGCAGAGAACTTAATATATTCTTATTTTCACTATCAGTGATCTGTATTTTTTTATGCACTTGTAAATATATGTAAATGTAATTTTACATATGTAAATATATTTTTTCAATATGTTTCTACACCAGTAATAATAATAATAATAAGTATTTAATTTAGTTTATTGATTTTTGTATTATTTAATGCAATAATATTTCCTTAACATACTTTTAAAATTATTTTCATTTTATTTTAAATGTGTAACTAATGATTTGTTGAATTGCATTACATCGTGACTTTCCTAGGCGAATCATCAACAAACACACTGACGAGAGCCTTGGCGACTGCTCCTTTCTGAACACTTGCTTCCACATGGACACTTGTAAATATGTGCACTATGAGATTGACAGTCCTCCTGAAGCAGAGGGAGACGCACTGGGGCCACAGGCAGGGGCAGCTGAGCTTGGGCTGCACTCCACTGTGGGAGACAGCAATGTGGGCAAGCTGTTTCCTTCCCAGGTACAGTATCACACAGTCCCTCAGTTCCTCACCCTCAGTCCATCAAAGATGCAATAATGGTAATCCATAATATCCTAAAGAAACGTCAGCAACTACTGACACGGTGTGAGTTAAAAATGCATATACAGACAAAACCAATTACTTAATTACTTTTATTAAAGACAAATTAATATCTGTGGCTCCTGGTGGTCTGCTAAAGTGGAACAACTGGGCTGTGAAGAAACTGAGCGTTATTTACATCATTAACATCATCATTACATTTAATGTGATAGTTCATCCAAAAATTTAAATTACTCACTATTTACTCATCCTTAAGAGTTTCTTTCTTCTGTTGAACACTAAAGAAGTTATTTTGAAGAAAGCTGAAAACCTGTAGCCATTGAGTCCCATTGTATCAAAAACAAATACTATGGAAGTCAGTGGTTACAGGTTTCCAACATTTTTCAAAATATCTTCTTTTGTGTTCAACAGCTGAAAGAAACTCAAAGATTTGAAACAAGTAAAGGATGACAGAATGTAAATTTCTGGGTGAACTATTCAGAACATTTCATGCTACTTGAAAGTAATTGAATTTCAGATATAAGGATTCAAGGCCTGGAAAGTACTTAAAAACAAACACGGGTCCTTAAAATTGCTTGAATTCAATGGGAAATACAATTTGTTTATGGTTTTATTTCAAGAATTGTACTCAATTGTCAAATACAGAACAAAAAAACTGGGAAATTCTCAAATGAAAAATCTAAATCTTGTACAATAACACTGACAAATAATGCACATTTTGATCAATATATCAGAATTGTCTGCATTTAAATATTAGCAGTATTGAATTCAGCAAATTTTATTAAAGTAATTTTAACATGACAGTTTAAATCGGTCAATTTGTGAAAAGTACTCTGACATTTTTACGTAACTATTAAGTGTAAGTAAAATGTTAAGTGCAATAAGGACTTTCTTGGCGCTATATATGCTGGGGTATGAATTACAAAGGTGCTTGATTTGAAATTAATGGGACTTTAAAAATTCCTTGAATCTGGTGTTCATGAAAGCGTGGGAACCCTGACTATCCATTTAATTCGCAATACCAAATGGTCTAGCTTTGGTCAGACAAGCATTTTATGAATGACCAAAGACTTACTTTTACATAAACATTACCTTAAAGATCTACACATCAAAAAAGGTATTTTAGCCTGAGTAAATTAACTGCATTTTTTCTATTCGAGTCAAATACCCTTTTAAAGCTTTAGTTGATGTTTTGATCTGAAGACGTGTGACCGATATGTTCCCTCTGTCCTCATCTCAGTGGATTTGCTGTGACATTCGTTATCTGGATGTGTCCATCCTGGGGAAGTTTGCAGTGGTAATGGCCGACCCGCCGTGGGATATTCACATGGAGCTTCCCTACGGAACACTCACAGATGACGAGATGAGGAAGCTCAACATTCCTATTCTGCAGGACGACGGTTTCCTCTTCCTCTGGGTGACAGGAAGGTAGGGGCTCTCTGGGGCTCTCAACACACAAAGTACCTGGGAACCTCTGTGTAATATGCTGATCGATTTGCATCACTTTTACACCAAGGATAAATGTGACTAAATGAAATCGTAATGAAAATTAGGATTATATCTCAGATGTTGTTTCAATACTTCAGATTTAACCCTTTTGTGCGTTTTAGTCCACTTTAGAATGATTTTGAGTTTTAGTTTGGCTCAACAAGTGGAAAGACTTTTGGTGACCAATCTTATTTTGACACATATTTT
Source organism: Danio kyathit (assembly GCA_903798195.1). Taxonomy (NCBI): domain Eukaryota; kingdom Metazoa; phylum Chordata; class Actinopteri; order Cypriniformes; family Danionidae; genus Danio; species Danio kyathit. The sequence goes on along the minus strand of LR812525.1, from coordinate 26,552,806 downwards.
GGGCAAATACTGTGAAAATGTTCAAAAATTTAGAAATACACTCTGGGTAATTTACTACCATTTCTTTATGTTAGTGGCTGTTTTGCGCTATTGATTTCCATTATAACTACATTTATTGAATTGCTAAGCCATGACACCATATAATCATATATTCTTGATTGTTTGTGGTTGTCCCTGTGAGGAAGAGGTACAATTTGTAATTTTTACTGTTCATCATCAGTTGCAGTTCAAAAAAACTTTCTGGCTTTATATGGAGTATAGTGTTTATGTGAGAGAGAGACCTCTAGGCACTTAGATTTTTCTGAGAAAATCAAAATAAGCTCAGCTCTTAGAACATAGTAAGTGTATTTATGCACTGCACATACACTACAATTTGCTTTTATACTCCATAGAACTCCATATAAAAGGCAGAAACTTTTTTGCCAGGACTATGTAAAGGTGTTAATTCTGTCAAATGATGATTAACAGTAAAAATTACCAATTTTACCTTTCAAACAGGGAAAACCACCAACAATCAAGATTGCATATATGGTGTCAAGGCTTTGCAATCAAAAAATTAGGTTATAATGGAAGTCAATGGGGCAAAAACAGCCACCAACATAACGAAAGGGTAGTCAATTTGAATAGTACGCAAGAGTTTAATAATCAACAGCATTTAAAAAACTTTACGATTTCAAAATTGTTGCCATATGTTTTCCATTATTTTTCACTGTTTTCTTTATGTAAATTATTAGTAAATATTGAGGTTTGAGTGATGCAATGCAGCTCAATTTTTGCCTTCACAGGGCTATGGAGCTGGGTAGAGAGTGTTTAAGCTTATGGGGGTAGGTGATTTTTTTTTACAAATAAAGTGATGGTGATCTCTTTAAAGATAAATAAAGTACATCTGTACATATATAAACACTTTTTTTGTCATTCAATCAGCTATGATCGTGTAGATGAAATTATCTGGGTGAAAACCAACCAGCTCCAGAGAATCATTCGTACTGGAAGGACTGGACATTGGCTGAATCATGGAAAAGAGCATTGCTTGGTATGTGTGAGGATTTGCATATTTGTGGTCCAACAGATTTAAAGGTGCAGTAGGTGATTGTCTTCAGAAACGTTTTTTGTTGTGCTGGTTGAAAGTCTCTTCACATTTCAATAGTACTGATTAAAGTAAATGAGCTAAATGTATTTATATGTATTTTTATATTCGGGGTAAGGCATAAGATTAAAAAATATTAATCCAATTAAAATTTGTTGGGCTGACAATTCCAATAATTCTGATAAGTAGCCCAAACTGTCAACAAATGTAGATTTGTACATCTGCGCATCTGTTCATGCAGATCCGCCGTTTGCGCGTGCACACGCGCCACATTCATGTGCACACAAGAGAGAGAGTGACAGCGATAAAAATCAAAACTTTAAAATCCTGAATCCATAATGCATTTACATTTGCACACTGGAGGAAGGATGATACCATGGCTGAAGTATTTCTTTTAGACAGGTAATCTTATGTTTTAAAACTCTTTTAGTCACGCAAAGCTGATAAAGATTTTGTTATTACGAATGGGCTATATGCACAGAAGTGTTGTTCAGCCACTGAAATCTCCCAGCGAAAGATTGATGTGATACTATAAAGTTTTCTAACTGGAGAAGGACATGATCTAGTGGGTCTTGGTCATCTTTAAGGCGCGTGTTCATGATTTCAGGAGGCGTAGCTTTGAACGGCAGGGGAAGGACTGTGTTTCGAAGATATTATGCTAATGGATAGCATTTAGGCAAATCACCTACTGCACCTTTTATATATTGAAAGACGTCTTATGCTCATCAAGGTTGCATTTATTTAAAAGTACAAACGTAGTGATTTGCACAAGAAACATTTACTACCATGTTTAACAAAATGCTTCTTATTTTTGAGAAAACATTTGTGGAATTTTTGATGAATGTAAGATTCAAAATCAGAACATTCTTTAAAAACTTAGTTCTTTCCATGACAATGTAAAATTCTATACCAGCATTTTTGGATTAATAGAATACATCCTTGTTGAATTAATTAAAAAAAAAAGTGCAACATTTGAAAGGTAGTGTATAAGAATAAAGTCCACTGTAGAATTATATAGTATTTAGGCTGACAATTAATTTCTGGAATAATTATTTTTGTAATGATTTGTGTTATAATAATGACAGAATGAAATATGCAATATGAATTAGGCCCAAAGTATACTTTGGTTAGATGTATGCTAGGATATTCAATTTAAAGACATTAAACTTAGCTGTAAAACATATAAACTTGAGTGGATAAAATTGTTTGGTATTATTTCTGATTTTACATTAATTCATGAGATGATATAACAAAACGCAATGTTGTTTTCAAAGACATTATAAATGCTTTAAAATTCATTACGAAACCTCTTTTACTGCATTAAAAATACAGGCTTTATTAGGAATGTGTTACCAACAAGTGCAGACAAGTATACATTTTGGTGAATCATTCAAACTCATGTGTTTGAGCAAATTATTAAATAGAGTATACTTTAAAAAACTTGCACTCGACTTTAAAAATTAAGCATACTTTCGGCTACTTTTTAAGTTAAGCATACTTTTTATCTTCCCTCGATCTCTTTCTCTCTCTCTCTCTCTCTTTATCTCTGTTTGTTCTATCAGGTTGGAGTAAAAGGAAACCCACAAGGATTTAATCGAGGCCTTGACTGTGATGTTATAGTGGCAGAGGTAACCATTATCACTGAATAAAAGTGATAGCGAAGACATTAAAATTCATAATGATCAGGGCGGTAAATGATCCATAACATCTGTTATCTGTTCACACACAAGGTCCGCTCCACTAGCCATAAACCAGATGAGATCTATGGAATGATTGAGCGTTTGTCACCAGGCACACGAAAGATTGAATTGTTTGGCAGACCACACAATGTGCAGCCTAACTGGTAAGTCAGATGTTCACTTCATTTACCTATTATTTATTCAGTCGTATGTTATATTTCTTGTTTTGTGTGTTTCAGGGTAACTCTTGGTAATCAGCTGGACGGCATTCACCTTTTAGATCCTGAAGTTGTTGCTCGTTTTAAGAAACGCTACCCTGATGGAGTCATTTCTAAGCCTAAAAACATGTAAGAACTTGGCTAGTGGGAGAACATACAGCTGTTGATTAAACTCAAGACTTACTGATGCTTTCTAATTACTTTTGTACTACATTTCCTTTGTAATAAAATTGATGAAACACATTTTTAGTTGTATCTGCTGCATGCAGTTTGAGTCATAGTTCATCAATAATTCTAGAAAGGCAGCTTTTCTGTTAGAACAGTAGCGGTATCTCATTTCAGAGGCTGCATCCTCAGAAGGATGCATTCAAAGGGCGCTGTGTCATCGAAGAGTGTCTCATTTCAAAAACGTTCGAAGGCTCCTTAAAATGCAGCCTATAAATGCGTCCTTCATTTCCCAGGTAATGAAGGATGCAACTGGTGGATCCTTCGCACCGTCGAACATCCCAAGATTCAGTGCATGCTGATAATGGCAGAACTTTTTAAAAAGAAAACTCCAGATTAAATGTATGAATTAGGTTTTATTTTACTTGGATATCTAAACACATATTAAAGGTGTTGTAGGTGATCTGCCTAAATGCTAACCGGTTAGCATAATATCTTTTAAATACAATCCCTCTCCTGCCGTCCAAAGCCACGCCTCCTGAAATCACGTGAACATTAAAGATCACTGAGACCCACTAGATCATGTCATTCGCCAGTTAGAAAACTTTTTTTAGTTGTGTAGCAAGCAAAACTTGTCATAATGTGCAATATTTCATGCATGCAAGGATCGCTGGTCTCACTTTCTCACACGCTTTCTTAAAGCGACTACTGTATGCTTAGTGGTTGGTTGGCGGGGTGCAGGAGTTACACTTACTACTAAGCCATACCTGCATGCTATTTCAGACCGAATATTCAAAGTAGCGGTAAACAATATAGGGAGAAGGTTATCATTGTTCAAAAATGAACCAATGTGAATATAAAACCAATTTCAGCGCAGTAAAGCTAGGCGGAATAGGGCTGTTTTACTTATGTTTTGTTGTTAAACTTTTGTTATGAAAATAGAAATACTGAAAATAGTCACATCAATCATTCGCCGGAACATTTCAGTTGCTGAACAACACTTCTGTGCATATAACCCATTCATAAAACAACAAAATCTACAAGAGCTTTGTGTGACTAAAAGAGTTTTAAAACATAGCATTACCTGTCTAAAATGCATACTTCAGCCATGGTGTCATCCTTCCTCCAGCGTGAAAAAGTAACTCCAATATTGATTCAGGATTTTAAAAAGTTTTGATTCAGCATTTGTTTTTACCGCTGTCACTAGTGTCCATGTGACTGCATTCAAAATGTTCAGTTCAGCCTGTGCAGACTTCGAAAAGCTCACCTTTGAAGTCTGCATCCTTCGGAGGATGCAGCCTCTGAAATGAGACAGCTGATATGAAAACACAGTCATTTCATTTTCAGAAAGATTTATTGTTGTATGATAATCAGTGAAAGCAAAAGTACATCTGCATTTTTATTCTATGTATTTACTTCACTGTCATTTTAAATGATTACAAATGTGTGTATATATATATATTGCACCTTTTATACAAAGCATACAAAAAATATCTTCTCTTTCATAGTAATTATGACTTAAGGTGTAACAGTGTAAGTTTTCTTTTCAGGGTTCGGTTTAACATCTAAACAAACAAACACATATTAATATATGTGCAAAGACAAAGACAGTCAGATCCATGACATTAGCATGTAAAACAGAAGCAATGAGTGGACGATGAGAAACATCTTCATTTCTGTGACTCCTTTGAAAACATACAATAGAAGGTAGACATAATAAGATTTCAATCATCTTCATATCAGTGTATTCATGTGTGAGATTTAGGTCCAAAAACATGTATATTAAAAAACCTATACACTACCGATTTTTAAAAGTTTTAAAATAAGCTTATCCTGCTCACCAAGACTGCATTTATTACATCAAAAATAGAATACAAATTGTGAAATGTTATTGCACTGTAAAATAGCTGTTCAAAAGTAGTTTATCATTTAATTTAATCATTTATTCCAGTGATTTAAAATTTCCAGTGAATTTTCAGCTTCTTTATTCCAGTCTTCAGTCACATAATCCTTCAGAAATCACTCTAATTTTAATTGTTGTTGTTGTTGTTGTTATTATTATTATTATTATTATTATTAATAATAATAAGGGTAATAGTAATAAAAGCAATAATGACTGGAGTAATAATTCCATAAAAGAGCAGCTATTTATATAAAAATTTAACAATGTTTTTTTTTTTACATTTAATAAATGCTGCCTTGATGAATAGAATAATTTTCTTAAAACAAATACCTGAAAAAATAAGCTGACCTCAAACTATTGATCGGTAGTGCACTGTAAAACATAAAAAGTTAAGGTAACTCAAACCGTTTGAGGAAACTGATTGCATCAAACCATTTAATTTCAAAAACTTGATGAGTGCTGTGAACTTAATCCATTTGAGTAAACTTAGCAATTTGAGCTCAGTAAAACCCAATAAAAGAAGAGAACTCAAACCACATTAGTCCTGTAAAACCCAATAAGTTAAGTCAACTCAAACCATTTGAGGAAAACTGATAGCTACAAACCATTTGAGTTAAAAAACTAATCTATATGAGTACTGTGAACTTACTCCATTTAAGTTGAAGTAATGAGGTATTTAATGAACTCATTACCTTCAACACTGAGTTCAAAACTCTTTTTAAATGAGTAGAATTAACTTTCAGTAAATTTAGAGTTAACTACACTCATTTCATTTGATAAAGTTGACTGTTTTATAGCGTGTAAATTCTGAAAACACTTTAATTAGTGTATTTTTTTTTTGAGACTCTATACTCTGAGCTGTGCGCACTGTTAATGGGTGTCAATATAATTTGTTGGGTCAAGAAAATGGCACTCCCTTAAAAAGCGAACAAAAGGCTATAGTAAACCCCCTTTCTGTGACTGAAATATATCAAATCATAAACTCATCAGCGTTGATTTTCATATTTGAAATAATGGGTAAACCACTGAACAAATGCATATCTGGCTCAAAACTGGCTTAATTGTGACTGTGTACTCAGAAAAGCAACCAAAAGCGTCCTCATCACATACTGTAGATGCTCATATAGCAAAGACCGAGTAGAACAGATGCTGCAGGCTAGAAAAAAAAGCACTTGATGGTGATCATGTAAACATCTCTCAATTCTCTCAACATCAAGAGTGTTTAGCAAATTCTTCTTTCACCAAATAGCACTCATCTGTACCATTGTGTTAGAGAAATTCAAGCACTCGTTGTGACAGCGCGTACAGCTGACCCTCATGAGTGTCCATGCAAGGAGAGACACGCTTCTCCTGTGCTTGGCTCATGATCCTTCAGTTTCCCCTGAAAAGCTCTCCAGAAAGTGACTGAAGCTGGATGGCGGCTGTACGTTGGAAGTCTATTTTTAAGGATTTTCCAGAAACCACTTGCAGGGTAATGTTAGTATGTAGCGTCCACTGCATTGATGTTGCTGTCCATCTGGTGCCGCAGTGAGAGGCGGGCTTTGTGGGAGAAGTAGGCCTCTGGGCAGCTGATGCCGCTGCTGCTGTCCCCTTCACTGCCCCAGGATGTGGTGGAGCACAGACGGGGCTTCAGCTCCTCACTCACTACGGCTGAACACATGGGTAGGAAAGAGCAATAGGTAATTAGATTATTTAAAAAATTAAGAAAATTATTTATATATATATATATATGTTGATATATATCTTGAATCTGATTGGCTGATAGCTGTGCGATATTTCCATAATAACAGCACTCACACAGCCTCCTCACCCTTGTGTATTACTCCGCCCACATATAGTGACAGCAGATGAATAAACTCACTACAGTCTGACAAATATTGCAACTGTTGGACAACATAATGTACTTTTGAGGCTTTTTTTAGGCAAGAATGTAGTTGTTTAGATTGCAACTATGCAGTTTATTTATAAGGATATTGCCTATTTTAAATATTTATAATTTCGAAGATACAGCGCAGAGCAAAGACAGTTGATGTCCATCCACAAGGTGGCAACAGAGACCGCATAATAAGCCCTTAGAGGAGGAAAAACCCAGCGCAATTTCTAACTACAGCTGATCAAATCATTATTAAACTGGTAAGTGACATTCTAAACCAATCTCTCTCTTTTGTATGTTGTAGTGCTGTATTTATACCATAGTAATTGTAGTGTATTGAGTGTGAGATGGGACTCACATATCAGGAATGTATGTATTTTGTGTCGGCCACTCTTTGTACAACCCTGACTTACTTTTTGGTTGTGGATTTGTTTGTTTCTAATGCATCTCCTGTTTTTGTTACTGCAGACTAGTTCAGTGAAAAGAAAGTAAGAAGAAATGCCCGCATGTGTTTAGTGTTTTATCGCAAACACAACAGTAATCTGGTAGTGTTTGCGCTGCTTTGGCTTTTTCAGGGTTAATTATTGTGAAATCCAGATTGCAACAGAGAAATACTGGGAAATGTCTCTAGACTGATGACATTTCATGCTGTTCAGTTTTATAATCTTAAAATGTGAGCAAAATCACCTGTTTTTTTCATCACTTTAGACATTATGCTAGAGAATCACTCAAACACTAGCTCTAAAATGACGTTGCTGTTCTGATGTCAGCTGCAGATGTGAATGGTGGAAGAGAGTAGTTCCTCTTACAAAAGGATTTTTAAACTCTTCTGTGTTTGATTTGCTTTTTTATATACACTATTATGCCTTCAAACTTTTTTATAAACGCAATATCACACACGTAGCAGTGCGATATGGCTATATATCAGCACTGGTGGGACACTGCAGCCCGCCTCCCACCAGTGCCGATATACAGCCATATCACACTGCTATATATATATATATATATATATATATATATATATATATATATATATATATATATATATATATATATATATATATATATATATATATATATATATATATATAATTTTTTAGGGTTTATTTTTTAGGGTTTATTGAACTTTTGTTTATATTTTTGTAGAAAATTGTACATTTTACAGGAATCTCTTATAGAAAGTTCAAGCAGACATTTTGTAACAATTTGTCTTAAATTTCACATGAATCATTTTACAGCACCCTTTTTAAACAAAATTATTACTTTCATTTTTATAATAGCATCATTGTTTAGCAAAATAGACTTAAAAACACCAAAAATTTTCATAAATTAAATATAATGAAACAAAAAATGTAATATAACATATACAATGCATATAGAAATATTTACACCCTTTTATTTTACTTCAAATTAAATTATTTATTTATTTGTTTATAATTTTTAAACAGGAATAGATTAAAAGATAATCAGGCCTGACTCAGCATGAATGCTGTTTTTCAGCAGGTTCCTGCTCTGCAGAACATAAAAACATACAGACCCCCTTAACATCTCATCCATCAACACATGAGAACAGTACAAACAATCACCAATCATACAAAATGAAGAGAAACGGGCTACTATCTCAGTGGCTACAGTTGATAGTTGACCATCAGATGACGAGCATGAGATGTATATTTTTAAAAGTCTCAGTGTTGGTATTGTTTTTAGATGTTGTAGGATCTCATTGCAGGCCTTTGTGAATACATAAAAGAAGGATCTCTGTCCATTACAGTTTTTAAAATCCAGTAATGGCAAACATTCACTTGTTGCAGATCTGTTGGAAACGATCAGTCTGTGATTAAGTTTTGGAACCAAAGCACAAAGGGCTGCTATGCTAGCACTGTTTAAAATTTGATAGTACAGTTTAATCCCTGTGTTCATGTAATTTTGTGTTCAATGTAATTTTGAAATGATAAAGCATTATAGAGTGATAGAGCAAAACAATTATGTGTCCATTCAGAAAGTCTGTGGCAGATCTTACAGGCCCTATTGTACAGTCTAGCTAAAATGATAATGCATAAAATTAATCATATTTTTGGGGGGTGGGTAATGAAATCGATAAATTGCTATCTGAAACCGATAACAATACCACAAAATAGGTCACTGTTTTAACAACTTGAATTTTCATGTCAAATATAAATTGGCCAGGTTCTAGATTGATCCAAACACATTTCTATTATATAGTTAAGTAATATGTAATATTAAACATGTCTCACCAGTCTCAGGAGGGCACTGTCTTTTGCACCTCTCCTTGCAGCGTCTGTAGAAGGGAAAGCACTGGAGCATTTTTACACCCATATCAGCAGAGGGCGCTAAAAGACAAGAGAAACACCTGTTAGATGAGCAGACACTGGACCAGTTTGCAGTGTTGCCAACTTAGCAATTGTGTTGCTAGATTTAGCAACTTTTCATACTAACTACCCTTGCAACTTTTGTTTCAAAAAGCACCTGGCAACAAATTTAGCAATTTTTAACATTCATTTGGCTACTTTTAGCAATTTTTAAAAATTGACTCAAAAGCAGTGGCTGCAGGCTTCACTCAGTAAGGTAAATTGCTAGCTCAGATTGTTTTTCATAACTGTTAATTTACTGATATTTGTTAACACGTGTAATTGTTGGTAATTTAGGTAGCAGTAAATTCCAATAGTGCTATAATTCTTGTCACTTTCACAAGTGTGTTAATTTCACAAGTTAAAAAGAGTAAGTACACAAGCTGTGATTGTTTAAAAGATTGTTCATTATCAGTGTTATATTTAAAAATAAAAAAAAATCTTATCAATAAGTTGTTGTATTACTGTTACAAATAGTCAACAATATTTTTCATACAAATCTAAATGGACATATTTCAAATAATGTTTTTGCTGAGATGGCCAGTCAATTTGAGAAAACATTAATTATTGTGTATACGACATAACGATGTATTTTTTTATTTTTTTATTTATTTATTTATTTTTATTTTTTTTTATTTTTTTTTTTATTGCACAACCATCAGGAACAAACATACAACACAATCTAAAATATGAAACATAAAAAAAAACTAAAATAACAATAGTAAAAAAAAAACAAAGATAAATAAAAATAAAATAATTACACAAAGTATAGTGTACAGCATTTCTACATCCAATGATTTTAAGAGTTGACAGGGGAATCAAAAAAAGTGTCATAATAATTGATGCATATCTCAGATTTTTTGCTTTTCAACAATTTCACAGTAGAAATGAAGAAGTCAAACTCAATAAAAAAAACTGTTAATGTGGGAGATGATTTTCGACATAACGATGTAGTTTTGAGTTTCGATTACGCAATGACGTCATCACGCAAAGTAATACGTTAATAAGAACCTATTTATTGTGCAACTGGATGTAATGTTTTAATATAATATACATAGCACCTCAGAGTAGTAGAGACAACGGGCTAGATACTACGTGATGACGTCACTGATATGCAAATTAGTGCGTGACGTCATTCGGCACCATTTAGCTACTTTTCGGGCAGGCTTTATCTACTTTTCATTGGAAATAGTTGGCAACACTTGATTCAATCTGTCGGCTGGGCGGAGGTAGCCTATCGATTTTTCGCTTCTGGTGCTGGTCATAAAGGTAAAGAAGCAGAGCTGTTTTATTAAACTTAATAGCTCGCCCTAAATTTCCAAACAACACTGGGTTTTGTGTTGCACTGTATAATGTCAGGTGTGTATGTGTGTGCGTCACGTTGGAACCAAATGCACTTGTGAAGACAGTTTTGGGCCCCCGTGAGGAAAAGTTCTCAAAAATAAAAAGTATTTTATTACAAAGTATTTTGAAAAACTGTAAAACTGCAGAATCTTTCCTGTGAGATTTATTTAGGAATAGAGTTGGAGTATACTGTCTCTACAATATATAAAATAATTATAAAACATGAAAACCCAATGTCTCTCTCACTCTCTGTCTCACTGTTGTGTATGTATGTGTGTGTTTATGCAGACCTCTGCTCTGCTGTCTAATCCCATACAGCGACGTCAGTGGAGAGACTGAACGGAGTCATCCGATCTAATAAATCCTTGATTGGCTTTTACACACCAGGTCAAGTTCCATGATGTAGACGGCCAGTTTTGCCATGCTAGCTGTATTGCCAATGCACCTGGCTACTAAATCACTTTTGACAATGGCTGCTAAGCGTATTAATCATAATTCACTTATAAACGTGTGCTCTATGTGATTCATGCCCTGCAGCTGTTAAATATGATGTGCTCACTAAGTGTAGTCATTGACTTGTTATTAAATTCTCCTCAGAAATCTAGCTACAAGACTAAAAAGGAGAAGAAAACAATGTAGTTTCTTATGAATTGTGCTTGTGTGTGTGTATCTGAGTGGCCAATGTTTCTCTTATCAGTTATGCCCAGGTTTTGCTGGCCTTTGGTTTGTAGTATGCAGGGTTAATGATTAATTCTTAATGACTTGGCTTTTACACTGTTCATCCAGACTGTCCCAGAAACTAAAGTGATATTTATTGCATGTGTATTCTTGGTTGCCAGTTTGCACATTAATAAAAAAAACATGGAGAAAGGGATGTGGGAAAGCACGCTTGTGTAATAGCTCATGAGATCATTGTCAGACTTGCAATGCAAGGTATAATGTTAAAAACAAAAATGTTGGACATGCTGTGTTGATGGCTCTTACATGTCTCTCATAGAAACACACACATATGGTTTTCCAGCAGAACTTGAACCACAGAACCATGTCACCACATGCCACAGATATATAGAAGTTTACTTTCATAGATAAAACTTGTTCCACACCCATTTCTGCAGTTCATTTCTGTGGTGAATCATAAATCAGAGGAATTTGGTCATATTTTTATGCTTAACTTGGCTGTGCATGTGGAGACATATGCAAAATTCGTATTATTAATTAAAAAAAAAAATGAAAAACTGCTGATGTTTGAAAAGAAGGCGTCACGGTGGCGCAGTGGGTAGCCTCACCACAAGAAGGTCACTGGTTCGAGGCCCGGCTGGGTCAATTGGCATTTCTGTGTGGAGTTTGCATGTTCTCCCCATGTTGACGTGGGTTTCCTCCGGGTGCTCCGGTTTCCCCCACAAGTCCAAAGACATGTTCTATAGGTGAATTAAATATATGCTAAATTGGCCGTAGTGTATGGGTGTGAATGAGTGTGTATGGCTGTTTCCCAGTGATGGGTTGCAGCTGGAAGGGCATCCGCTGTGTAAAGCGTATGCTGGATAAGTTGGCGGTTCATTTCGCTGTGGAGACCCCTGATTAATAAAAGGACTAAGCTGGAAAGAAAATGACTGAATGAATGAATGTTTGAGAAGATGATGAAATATGATCTGTAAATAAATGGCGTTGACTTTTGAGAGTTGTGTACATGTCGGAACATGTCGTTTTCCCAATTTCTGTTTAACGGAGAGAAGAACTAAGAGAAGAGAAGAATTTAGGGACTATTGACTATTGTAGAGGTTACTGCGGGTCAAACTATACAAATTATGCATCTAATTTTTTTTAGACTACATGCAGATATAAACGCCTATTTTACAAGAAATATGTTGTGCAAATACTTAGATGTCAACCAGTGCTCTAGAACTGCCAGTTTCAGACTGTTGAATGATATTTTTTCTACCATTGATTGGTGTGATGGAATGCATCACAGTGGTATAAACCGTTGGGGGGGGGGGGGGTTCATTTATATTACATTTTATAATATAATTGTATATTTATATTATAAACTTTTAATCATTATTGTTTAAGAAAGCTATTTTCTTACTATTAAAAGGCTGACCCCTTTTCACTTCAGGGAGGATCAAGCGTTAATTAGGGGGTCAGTCCCCCCCAAACCCCTCTATAATTCGCACCCTGCTTTACATGCCAATTTGCACATAACAGCTGCACATACATTAGGGACCGCACATCTACGGTGCGTAGGCCCTATAGGAATTGCTCCATTTATTATTATTATTATTCTCTAGAATTAATCACAGTTTTGAGGGTCTAAACATGCTCAAAAACGCACAAAACTTTGCAAACGCACCAGAAGTGGCAAAAAATGTACTTTTGTTATAGGTTTCGGAAGTGGGTGTGGCAAAATGGCTCGACAGCGCCACCTATATACTTCTGACAGAGTGGCCCCCGAGCTACGTTTCACGCGTATAACGTTGTATATAGTAATATACCTGTACATACACTCGTCAATTTGTATATTTGGAGTCACTACTTACTTCTATTTTTAAAATATATTTATTATCTGTTTTTTGTCTTCTTTCTGTAACTCTGTTGCACTGTAGAAGCTCTGCCATGAGAACAAATTCCTCGTATGTGTGAGCATACCTGGCAATAAAGCTCTTTCTGATTCAGATTTTTAATACTGTAGATAAAATCATTTCTACTGCAGATGGTTTCCATCATTCATTGCATCAGACCACAAGACCCTTCAAGCTTTTGTGGGGAACATTCTGTGCAAAACATTTTTACTGAAATGTTTTTCTTATTAGCTTTCCCTTGGTTCTAGTAAATGCACACACCCATGTGAGCTTTCCATCATTTCTTGTGCCAGTCATATGCTGTACATTTATCTGTATCATCTCTCTCTCTTTCTCTGTTCAGTCATTTTCATAACTCAAGCAACATGGAAAAGGTATTTTAGGATTTGTTCTTATTCCTTTGTGTTTCCGTTTTTGGCGAAACGCAAATGAAACAAGTCCTAGAAAAAAAAGTGGGTGACGTGGCATAAGAATGGAGAAAATTCAGCCTTTCCTCTTGGTTTTTATTTTTGTAACTATCCTTGCCTTCATTTTGAGAAGTTACGTAAGAAGTGTACAATTTGAAGTTGTTTGCTATAGTGACGCGGACATACACTTCGTGGTGCACCACAAAGCAAGCTCTTGTAGCCACAAACACATACAAACAAATCCTTATAGGGTGTTTAACCTAGACTGGTGACCTAGCATGATGGCTTGCTCCTTGTCATTTACTAAACATTGTGAGCTCTGTGTTTGTAAATCTGTATGTCTGTGTTTTGTCTCTTATAAGTTAAGTATACTCTGGAGGACTGCTGCTTAGTTGAGTAATCTATAGTTACGACACTTGCCTTTACCTCCTACATCTTAGCCTCTTTTCTCAGAATAAGAATCAGACTATGCATATATTCACTTCCACACCCTCTAAAATAAACTAAGGCTGTCAAGTCTCATCTCTTGTGGATTGAAATGCAATGCATTTTTTTAAACTGCAAAGTATTCTTGGAATTGCATTGAATTCCAGAGGTTTGAATGCCTTTTCTCTCATTTCAACCGCACTGTGCGTGCTTTAAAGTCATCATGAAACTTATTCCTCATGCAATGACAATTCTTCTCTCATGACATTTTTACTTGGACTAAATGGCATTTACACCTGTAGCAAATGACAACTATCCTATGGAGGATGAAACCTGCAATAATGATATATAAATAAATGAGCAAATATATAAATAAATGAGTAAATAAACCCATACATTTCTGCATAAACAAAACAATAAATATGCAAATAAATAAATAAATGTATATAAAAAATCCACAAATTCCAGCATAAATATACAAATAATTAATAGTGCGGGCAGGTAAATAATTAAATTACACAAATGTTGGGGAATACGAAAATGCTATACTAACAGTTTATTTTTCCCCCTTTTCAAACATTTATTCATTCTTGAATGTAGTTGCGCATTTACTTTTTTCAACTCAACATGCTAATGAAAGGCTGTCTGTCAATCATCAGAAGCCAGTCAAAAAAAAAAGAAAAATGAATGCAAAATTTGTTCTAATGATCAACTAATGATGGCATGAAGACTACCCTTGTCTATTTAATTATTTACTTGCCTGCACTATTAATTATTTAAATATTTATTTATGCAAGAATTTGTGAATTTTATATAGGCTACATAATTTATTTATTTATTTGCATATTAATTTATTTATTGTTTTATTTATGCTGAAACTTGTGGATTTATATATATATATATATATATATATATATATATATATATATATATATATATATATATATATATATATATATATATATATATATATATATATATATATATATAATTTTTTTTTTATTTATTGTTTTATTTATGCAGGGATTTATGAGTTTATTTACTCATTTTTTTATTTTCATATTTATTTATGGTTTTATTTATGTAGGAATTTATTAATTTATTTACTCATTTATTTTCATATTCGTTTATGGTTTTATTTAAGCAGGAATTTATTAATTTATTTACTCACATATTTATTTATTTATTTGCATATTTATTTATTTATGGTTTGGTCCTCCATACAATCCAGCCAATTCCCGAAGGATAAAATCAAGCCCTGCCTCATGCATTTTCTTGTTCACAAAGCAATTTCAAATTAATATATGATGGAAAGTATGAATATTCCAGCTTCTGTTTTATGATGGATGCTTAAAGGACATGAGAGCTTTGTTCCATCCCTATGCCCTAATCTCTTCAAAGGGTTTCTTCTCCAAAGTGAGAACTAAAACTGCTCTCAGCCCCACAAATCAAATATGTGCAAAGAACATGGGGAAAAATGTCCATTGTTTATACCCTTCAGAATCCGAAGGGCTCTTTGAAGTGGACAGTTTTGAGCATGTGTGCCCTTCAGAGGTGGATTTTGTTCCATTTGAATTGCAATGATGGATAGCATGTGAATACACGCTACATTCATGTAACAGAGATACATCATACTGCAATGGAATAATTAATTTTCTAAAACAAGCTTTAAGTGTTAGTATGATTTATTTTCAGTATATTTGTATGAGTATCTATATAACAACAATGTAGACTATATAAAGACTTCTTTAATAAATCTGATTATACATAAGACACTGCTGGCTTGTTTCAGTCTATAATTAATGAAAACAACATCTAGGCTTTTGAGGCTTACTTTAATGTAACATTATCAAGATTAAAGATTATATTTTTGTGTGTGGATTGTTTGAAAGGATGTTACTAAAGGTATTTTTTGCCTCCAACCCCCACGTGCCAGTCTGCCTGCGCGCGCTCACGCGCTTTCCCATTGAGGCTTGTTGTGTGCGGATGTGCAGTACGTGACGTTCTGGCGCGCGGTGGTCCACTTGGGCTACAGGGGAGAGGGGGGCTGGACTGTGTACAAGCAAATGCATTTAAATGATTAATCACGGAAGGATGTTTACAGACTCTTTTTTTTTTCTACATGCATGTATCGGAGTTATTTGTAGTCCAGACGCCTCATTCGCAGAAAAGTACGTTACATAAAATCTTAAGAGTAGAGATCAGCTAGAGTTCAGAAGTAAGGTAAATCTCCTACACCAAAAGAGAAAGAGCCTACCAGAGCAACAGAGCTTACCAACACCTTTATTGCTGTTAAGCAGTCTGCCAAGTGATGAACCAAGGAGCAAATATTACTGAAGATTGTGATCGTTGATAAAGTGTATGTGGATTGATTTATTGCTTTAATAATGCATTTACACCCTTAGGGTAACCAATATATCAGATACAATTATTGAAAACATTTCAATCGTTATTGTGGTAGCCTAGGCTATATTTTCTATATACTCTAGAACGAAGTCGTAAGACAAACAACTATAAACAGAAAATGCTTCTACACAAACAAAAACTGCTGCATACATTACATACAATGTCGCACAACCAGTTTGTATGCTTCATAAGCAGCTCACGTTGTTTTTACTATACTATTACTATTTACTTTACTATTTGTACTATATATATATAATGAGAGTTTAATGCAAAAATCTCTAAGTGCCGTTTGAAATTTTGATCTAAAATGAGCCTTTTTATCAGACTGTTGTGCGTAGTTTCAGTAATAATTACGCTTAGTGCAAAAAATAGGTTATTTTAATTGCCTTTAAAGTGAAATAACTAAACAAACATAGGAGTAATAGTTTTACAGTAAACTGTGTTTGTTTAGAACATGGAACAATATTAAATGAACGTTTTACTGTAAAGTTTTTGTCATATAGGCAGTATGTTTTTACATGGTTTTCCAATTAGGCTAACAAGAACAATTTGTTTAACAACAGCCACCGCTAGTTGAACATTAGATAGACACTCCCACCTTGACACGCCTCCAGTGCGTTTAAACACTATTTTACAACTGTGAATTTTCTAGAATTTACTTTGAAATGTGCACACGCTAATTCAATGTGTATTACTACAAATATGAAACAATATTAAGATGAACATATATGCTAATTAGATGAACTCACCAGTTGTTCTCTTACTTTGGCACTGTATAGCGCAGAGGATCTTCTTCAAATTCCTCCCAGTGTCCTGCGAGAGATGAAACTCACTGACAGTTTACTAGAAACCCGTTCAGCAATGACAAGATGGAAAAGCTTCAGGTCTGAGCGCACGGACGTTCGGCTTTAAATAGCTTATCTGAACAGCACGCCTTCTTTCTCACCCTCCTCCTCCTCTTTCACGCAGGAGCTTGCCAGTGTGTTCAATAAAGTATGAGGACGACATTCTCACTATTCGTATTCATAAAAAAGTAAGGCGATAGATTTTCCCTTATGCGATTGAATAACTGAGACGGAAAGTGTTATTCTAGACTGATTAATTGCAAATGTTTTTTTTTATTGACGACCACATTATGAATGATTGATTTGATCAGTGGCCATTTAAAAAATGATTGAAACGCCCAAATTATAGATGGGATTAGCTTGTAAACGCGTCGCCTGCTGTTAGATCGGAACTAGGCTACACTTTAGCATTCATACATTTCAGGCCTGTAGATAGGGGGGTTCGGGTATTTCGAAAGACCCACCCCTCACTGACAAAGGTCCAAAATTTGGCCGGTATACAACCGCAGTTAACCAGTTAAATTCTTCATATAATTCAACCATATGAAATGATACAATAAGACCAGTACCAAAATGTTCCGAAAAACATCCTGCGTATTGCACAAGACTTTTGGAATTAGCACTTTATTTATTTTATAATATTTTTTAATAACTTTTAATGTAAAATGGTAAAAGTCAACTAAACTGACACCATTTGTGATAAAATATTCAAATCAACTCTAAAATTGTCAGATTATTATTCTCTATGATGCACAAGCTTTGTTTTTTACAGTTACGCTTTTGTTAATTTTATATACAGTAATAAATTCATTTTTTAGTCTATTGGATACACTTTAAACACTTCAGTGAATTAAACTGACAACATTTGTGATAAAATATTCAAATCAACTCTAAATTTCTCTGTATATTATTCTCTATGATGCACAAGCTTTGTTTTTTACAGTTATGCTTTTGTTGATTTTATATACATTAATAAATCCATTTTTTAGTATATTGCATACACTGTAAACACTTTAATGAATTAAACTCTGACACCATTTGAGATAAAATATTCAAATCAACTGCCAATAACTTACAGTTTAAATGCACATTTGTAAATAAACACTTCATGGTAAAATAGTATGGTAAGCACTGTGACAAAAATGTATGGAATGAATTTGTTGCATCAAAAAGTGTGGTTATTATGACCATCCGGCAAGCTAATGCAGCAAAAAAAAAATAGTGCCTAAAATGTCACTAAAATGCAGTATTTAAACCTCAAAATTGAATAGAAAATGAGGCGTATAAAGGTCCACTTTTTGAGAAAAAAAAGAACCATCCCTTTCAACAGACTGGCTACAGGCCTGCATTTGCACTAGAAGAATGTGTGTGTGTGCGCATGCGTGTTTACTTTCAGGTTATGTATCCCTGTTTAAAGGGATAGTTCACCCAACATGAAAATGTAATCACCATTTACTCTCAAGTTGTTCCATACCTTATGAGTAGGGCCAGACGGAATCTGCGGACGTTTTTTGCTATTTCTGCGGAGAATTTTGGTAAAAATCTGCGGATTTCTGCGGAATTATTTTGGGAGTATCATAACTAAAACCTTAATATGTTAAATAAAAAAGAATACCTTTTTAACTTGTATTTAATGTTTAAAATGCAAATCCAATTAGATTAACTGTAAATAGTTAACTGTAAGTAAATAAACAGAATTAATGATGGGCTAAAAATCTGCTGAAATCTGCGGAAAATCTGCGGAATTCTGCGCGTGCAGATTCTGTGTGGGCCTACTTATGAGTAGGTCAACATGGAATCTGCGTGCACGAAATTTCGCAGATTTTTCGCAGATTTTCCTCAGATTTCTGCAGATTTTTAGCCCATCATTAATTCTGTTTGTTTACTTACAGTTAACTATTTACAGTTAATCTAATTGGATTTGCATTTTAAAATTCAAATAAAAGTTAAAAAGATATAATTTTTTATTTCACATTTTAAGGTTTTAGTTATGATACTCCTAAAATAATTCATAAATAATAAAAAGCAAAAAACGTCCGCAGATTCCGTCTGGCCCTACTTATGAGTTGTGTTATTTTTAAAAAAGCTGGAAACCTGTAACCATTGACATCCATATTGTTTTATCTTAAATGGAAGTCAATGGTTCAATTGAACAAAAAAATGAAAAGTGGTTTGGAACATGTGAATGGCGATTAATTGATGGCAAAATTGTCTTTTTCTGGTATCACTTTAATGTTTTGGATTCTTCACATTATTCCACATATAATCAGAGTTTTATAGCGTTTCATTTTCCTGTATTCTGAGATCATACCGTGGGCCATTTTAGTTCGCTTAATATAACTACACTTAGGCATGGTGCCAATTGCCACAGGTTCCCATGTGCTCCGGTTTAAATTCAGACCTCCAGCACCAACAGAACAGTTTAGAGGCTGTATCTGAATATATGCAAACTATCAAAAAAACTTTACAGTTCAGAGAAACACACCACTAACACCATCATATTAAGAGGAAACGTGTATTTACACCCTTGTTCATTTTTATTTCCAGCTAACAGTCCACTTGCTGCTTTCACCAGTGGAAATTTACAGAGGCAAATACCAAAGAGGAAAGAGATTAGAATTCAGAACAGCAAACCCGCTCCACAATCTGGGTTGAAGGCCAAGGCCCCCTATTGCTGCTAATTAGTATTGTGTGACTTACTACCAATAGTGTTTGCCACTGATCAGAGAGCAGTCCGAAGTTTGTCCCAGTCCAGGGCCTCCTACTGAAGGCTGATTTAGGAACAGTGTTAAATGGATAAATAAGCCCTGAGATGTTCTTTGAATTCCCATTGTGTAAAAGCAACCGTTTGGGACAGCAGGAAATAGTTTTATTAGTTGTGGTGGGATTTAACTGAGGTCTGATGTGCACTCAGAACTCAAACCCTTCATGTCCAGTTTATGAAACAAGCAATTAAAAATGTCACTTGGAATTTTTTTGAATGAAGCCATTGTAAAGCTTTCATTTTCATCTCTCTTTCCTCGTCTCACCTGTTTCTCCTGTTTTGCTTGTCTCTGCTCATTTGTTTTTTAAAGATTTTGACATCTGCAGGAATGTGGATGAATTTAGCTGTTTGTAACTGGAGCACATTCAGCGAGTGACACACATAAGGAAACAGGGAATTGTAGCACCATGTCGGAGAAGATTTTGATGAGCAGAAACGCACTTCTTTCATTTTATTTGAACCTTTAGTATGTATTAGGGCTTCACAATATATCGTTTCAGCATCGGTATTGTAAGGTGCGCATCCGCAAGATTTACAACGTTAAGGCTGGAATATAGTTGTAGCCACAAAACACAGGATTTTTAGAGTCACTGCTAAGATTGACCATAATAAAGGGAAGCTTTATCATTTGCATGTGTTTTTAAGGCCTGTGACAGAGCATTTCAAGAGAGTTTAAAACATTTGGGCACAAGAAATTGGCGGGCCAAAGATTATACATTTAATTATTTGTTATTTTGTTGAAGATGATATAGTGTTAGTTTACATTTACTAAAAATGCATTAGAACTTTGTTTTTTGTAATGTTTTATGTTTAAATATCTGCATTTCAAACCTAAAACAAGATTATTTTGCTTACCCCACTGCCTGATTATTAAGCTTGTTTTAAGGAAAACCTCACTTAATTTTAACTTATATTTTCTGAAAGTAAAAAAAAAAACTATATTGCTTTATATTTGGACTAGAAACAAGGCAACTCTAAGTAATTTGAATTGTGATTACTCAATTTCTGTACCTAAATACTTGTTAAACTCCCTACACTGTAAACCCAAAAAAGTTAAAGCAACTCAAACCGTTTGAGGAAACCGATTGCAACAAACCATTTGAGTTAAAAAACAAATCTATGAGTACTGTGAACTTACTCCATTTAAGTTGAAGTAATGAGGTGTTTAACTACCTCATTACCTTCAACACGGAGTTCAAAATTCTTTTCAAATGAGTAGAATTATAACTTTAAGTAAATTTTGAGTTAACTACACTCATTTCATTTGATAAAGTTGACTGTTGGGTTTTACTGTGTAGAAAAAGTCAAATATAGAATTCAAACCATCTGATGAAACTGTATTCAAATCGCAATATTTATCGCAAAATGTTAAAATATTACAATGTCAGATTTTTCCAATATCGTGCAGCCCTAGTATGTATAATATCCAGATAAATACATTCAGACCAGACTGTAAGGTTTCAGCAAACGTTCTCTTTCCCCTTTTTAAAGCAAAATCCCTTTATAAGTTGACCTTTTAGTTCAGTTTAGTTTAAAACGTAAAAGTCAAGTGCTTTATGCATTCTAAACCCTTTATAAATGTTTGTAGAGTGTATTTAATGTAATCATGGGATTGGATACCTCATGTAGAGTAAATCTTTGGCCCTCAGTCTGCAATGAAATGCCAATGTTGAGGTCAGATATCACAAACCAAGAATAGCAACTGTGCAAGCTATCACAGCAGTGAGATGACACACAAAGAAACACCCTGTTTATGCAAACGAATTATTAAATACAGCTTTTGACATATTTGCATTCTTAGGATCAGATTGGTCATTAGCTGAAAGGATAGGAAATTGTTTTTTTTTTTGTATAATTCATATAGTTAATTATTATTCCTCACTTTTTGTGCCATGCTAGAATCCTGTGTGTAATAATGCACTGTGAATTGATTTGTGCTATTTAACTTGTCCACAACATTCTGTGCTAGATCATTGTTACCCACATTTGGGTGAAATCCTAAAAAACAGGTTGAATTTTTTATTTATTTTGCAACCCATTTAAAAATAATCTAACCTAAAAGTAGACTAGGTTTAATACAAATATCCCCAAATGTGTGCTGAAATAACCCAGCACGCTTTTAGAGTGAAGGTTTCAAGAACAACAAACTACTGAAGATGCCAAAAACAATCCCCTTGTCTAAGCAAACAACACAGTGCTTATACACTAACAAGATCTAAAAATACTGTGAAATCATGACCTAAACTTGAATCTTGATGCACAAACACTGCAGTGTACATTGTGAGTTTTTAAAAATTAGGTTAAATGTGTGATTTTCCTAAAAAGGGGTCTAAATTGACTGTTGAAATTGTGTTTTCAGGTCAAACAAATAGTTTAGACCTGAAAAAAACACTTATGCGATGACTTAAAGAGATGGTTCACCCAAAAATGAAAATATACTCACCCTCAAATGCTTATAAACATTTATGTGTTTTTATTATGTTGATATGATATTTTTAAGAAGCTAAAGTCCTGTAGCCATTGACATACTAAGAAAATCAAATACCATGGAAGTCAGTTGGTTACAAGTTTCCAGCTTTCTTCAAAATACCTTCTTTTGTGTTTAACAAGAGAAAGAAAGTCCAACAGGTTTGGAACAAGTCAAGGGTAAGTAAATGCTGACAGAATTTTCAGTTTTTAGTGAATGATCTCTTTAAGCAGAATCACATTGAGTACTTGTGTGTCGAGTAAATTAAATAAATAAACTTTCGGAGATGTAAAGTACACACTGGACCAGTATGAATCTTTCAACCGATATGACTGTACTGTATTTCTGGTCACTTTCCTGAAGTGCAACCCATAGAAGCTGTAAAAATACTGTCCCATACAGCGGAGCAGCCAAATAGGACATGTTCCTTGATTAACATCTAGATCCTGGAACGACATTCCAATCAGCCAATCAGAATAAAGGGATACATTTACCGTTTATGTTAAGTTGGTTTATGCACTTCTACAGGATTGTTATCCAACTATTCCCTTCTGATTTCGGGAATAATTTACAGTTAGGGTTGGGTTTAGGGGTAGGAAATAGGTATGGATTACATTTTCCAACCAAAATGATGTTCCAGGATCAACATAGATGTTAATTCAGGATCGCTTTGTACTTGGCAAAATCATGACGTGCCTTTGTCTCTTGACTAGTTAGTACTGAACATAAAAGAGTGGCCTATTTAATCAGTCATCAAGTGATGTATAGAGATCACTTTTGTATAATCCAATTTTGTGCATGTTTCATGGTGTTTCCCTTTTACTTATTCATTTTTTTCAAATTCAATCAACTTTCTTCTGCTGAGAAGAATAATTACTTACACCTTCAACTACAATAGTTACAGCATATGTGTGTTTATTCAGTGTACACTATAGGAAAGATATATTCCGCCATTTAAAATGTTGAAAATGTTAAAGAAAAATACTTTTTGAAAGAAAAAGGTCTGATTTTGTTTTGTAATATTGCAAGATTATTCACCACAAAACCAGAAATATATGTCATACAAAAGCTGAATAAGTAGGTTTTCCAATTATGGTTTGTTAGGATGGGACACTTGTCCAAGATGCTTGAAAATCTGGAATCTAAAATCTAAATATTGAGATAATGTCCCAATTAAATTTTTAGCAGTCCATTTTACTAACAAAAAATTAAGTTCTAATATATTTATGGAAGGAAATTTACAAAAATGGTTTTATTGAATATACTAATGATTTTTGCAGAAAAATACATTGTTCATTTTGACT
This sequence comes from Danio kyathit, assembly GCA_903798195.1. Taxonomy (NCBI): domain Eukaryota; kingdom Metazoa; phylum Chordata; class Actinopteri; order Cypriniformes; family Danionidae; genus Danio; species Danio kyathit. The sequence goes on along the minus strand of LR812525.1, from coordinate 26,528,973 downwards.
GTATTTTTGTCTATTGCCACAAATATACCCGTTCAAATAAAGACTGGTTTTGTGGTACTGGGTCAAATATTATTTGCATTATTCTGAAAGTTTGAATGAGAAAAACCACTGTAGAAAGCCAAAAACAAATAATCCGCCTGTCTGTTGTATTTAATCTGGCACATGTAGTCACTCTCAGAGGAAGATGAGTGATTTAATGAGTGTTTACTCTCTCACGCCGCAGAGCTTTACTCACATGCTGTTGCTTGGCCCCAGTGCACTGAATGTCTGCTCTAGTCCAGCTCAAATCGCTTTTAGCCAGTTTTCCCTCCCTGTTCTCATACAAAATACCCCCTTCCCCAAAATTGCACCCCACTCCCCCAATTTTTGTCCTTGTCAACAATCCACCTTCCCTCAACACATTTCCCCCAGGGTGCATATGAACTCACAAGTCAGCGTCAAATACCTACATACGCATGTTCAGTAATGTCTGTGATTTTAAACGTAATGAGTCACGTTGAAAAAGACAAGCAGAGGCATGAATCTGTTGATGTGTGCATTGTACAGTTATGGGAAAGAATTCACAGGGATGGGATTCACAGGATCATAAAATATGCATAGATATGTTTGTTTCTTTGGTTCGATAAAGATCTAATAACATTTCTGACCAAATTGTATATCGAAATATTGTCAAATATCATATTTTATGGTATGTTTAGACATATTTGCAAGAAATCTCATTAATAGTTTACAAAACAAACAAAGTTACTGCACTGCTGATGATTTTTGTAGAGTACACTATATTTAACTGTAATTTACTGTAGGACAGTTATGCAGTATATCACTGTATTTTAAAGCTACATTGTGAAAATTACTGTATACTTTACAGTAAAGATATACAATGCTGTAAATACATTTACAGCAAGATAAATGGTGCAGTGAATGTAAATACAGTATCTTTGCTGTAATTGATTCACAGTAAGTTACTGGCGAAATGAACTGTAATATGAACTGTATTTTACTGTAGAACAGTTATGCAGTATATTACTGTATATTAAAGGTCCGTTGTGAAAATTACTGTATATTTTACAGTAAAGATATACAATACTGTACATATACAGCAAGATAAATGTAAATACAGTATCTTTGCTGTAATTGATTTACTGTAAGTTACTGGCGAACTGAACTGTAATATGAACTGTATTTTACTGTAGGACAGTTATGCAGTATGTTACTGTATTTTAAATCTGCAGAGTGAAAGTTGCTGTATATTTTACAGAAAAGATATACAATACTGTAAATACATATACAGCAATATAAATGGTACTGTAAATGTAAACAGTATTTTTGCTGCAATAGATTCATAGTAAGTTACTGGCGAACTGAATTGTAATGAACTGTATTTTATAGTGGGACAGTTATGCAGTATGTTACTGTATTTTAAAGCTGCATTGTGAAAATTACTGTATATTTTACAGTACAGACATACAATACTGTTAATGCATATACAGCAAAATAAATTGTGCTGTAAATGTAAACACAGTATTTTTGCTGCAATAGATTCATAGTAAGTTACTGGCAAACTGAATTGTAATGAACTGTATTTTACTGTGGAACAGTTATGCAGTATATCACTGTATTTTAAAGGTGCATTGTGAAAATTATATTTTACAATAAAGATATACTATACTGTTAATACATATACAGCAAGATAAATGGTGCTGTAAATGTATCTACAGTATTTTTGCTGTAATTGATTTACAGTAAGTTACTGGTGAACTGCTGCCCGTAAGCTATTGTAGATTCTACAGGATTGTTTTAATCGTATAAACAAACAAAATATAAAAACAAAGTGTTCTCTCAATATTTTCCAGCTTTATGTTGTGTTTTTAGACACACACAAATACAAATCCCCCTTACTGCATCATAATTAACAGACTTGGCTATTAAAAAGCAAGATTTTAATGAACATTGAAACAGAATGCTTAATATAGCCTCATAAATCACATAACGTCCGTTCACATGCTCCATCCAGCTCGTTTCTGCTTCACTTCTCTCTGCTTTTGTCTGGAGTCATTGTGGAAGCTGATGAGTGTATTGTGTCTGTTCTCTCTGTCTAATTGGCGACTGGACATTGAATTAGTCTGGTCAGATCCATGCGAAGCCTTTCATACAGCCGCCTTGCTTTTTTTTTTTTGCTTAATTACAATTTAAAAAAAGTATGTGTCTGAGTGTTGTGTGCTTGTTTACATGTTGCATGTTCTGTACCAATAAGAACAGAACATCCTTTCCTAAAGCACTGGTTTGAACCAGATTTCTGTACATTAGGCTGACGTCATCATGTGTACTTGGACATGCTGTTGCTTTTCTCCCCTTGTGGCTGAAGCATGTATGGTATGTTTACAGCGATCAGGTGGTTTTGTCTTGAGTATCGAATCTGTAAGCTTGTTTGAGACGTTCTCCAGACGTTTATCCTGCCTTGGGCTTCAAATAGGTGTTTGTGTGCTGGATTAAGCAGCAATAGAGTGGAGGGCTGCTCTGGTCACAGAGATTATGAGCTTAAATATTGGTTTACAGCTTGTGTGCTATACTGATTACAATTATTGATAATAATAATAATAATAATAATAAAGAGTTTTATTATTTATGGATTATTTGTTCTCTTTTTTGCACCCCAGGCTGCATCTATTTATTCAGATAATACAGATAAAATAGTAATGATTTGAAATATTTTGCTGTAAATAACAGTTTTCGATGTGAAAATATTTTAAAATGTATTCATCCGTTAATTTCAGCAAATGTTAGATCTTACTGAAGCGATTCTTCAAAAATCAATCTAATATGATGATTTGCTGCTTTATTATTACAATTATTATTAGCACTCAGTCATTAATTATGTTATTTTTTATTATCAGCGCTGACATTTTTCTTCTTCATATTTTTGTGCAAACTATGATTTTTTTTTTTTTAAAGAAATGTAGCAACAGAAGTTACTTCAAATAAAGTACTAAGGGCCAAAGATTTACTCTACATGAGGTATCCAATTTTTTTTAAAGAGCAAAACACTGAAAATTATCAGAAAACTTTCTTGAGCAGCAAATTAGCATAATAAAATGGTGATGATGTTGAAAATTCAGCAACACAGGAATAAATTATATTTTAAAATATATTCATGCATAATGCTTTCTGTTTTATACTGAAATACTATATTTCAAAATATTATAGTTTTTATTGTAAGTTTAATCAAATAACCATCTTAATGATCAAAAAGGACTACTTTCAAAAATATGAAACGTCTTGATAGTGTACATTAATACACATGACAGTGAACTCGAAAAGAATCTGATGTATCTTTTTTTCATGTATAAATGCCTTCATTCACCCCCTGATTTCACTGCATGAATGTTTTAACAGCTGCAAGTCTTGTCTTTCGCCACCAGGAGCTTTGCCTAAGTGCTGCAAGATCTGGTTTATTCCGGTGTCAGAGTTACAATAGTGGAAGCAGTGATTACAGAGGAAATAGTGAATGGCACAGGTGTCAAAAAGAACATAGTGGCTTTATCATTTTAAAAGCCAGTAGAAAACAGTCAGTCAGTCACTGGGTTCAGAGTCTCACCCCAAATGTAATGGAAACTAGAAAAGCAAAGACAAAAAAAAACTTGATTCCTCCTGCCAAGAAAAGGAAAACACTCAGGGATATTTTTGTAACCTGTAGAGGAAATATCCTTCTCAGGCAAACTGATGCCAGCTCTAAAAATAGACTGCTTACTTTAAGTTAATAAATCAGCCCATCAAACTATTTTTATAACTCATGAGAAACACAAAATACATTTCAGCAAAATTAGTTTATTGTGAAAGAAAGATGTATTCGGATCATTAGGATATGTCGATTTAATACTATAAAACTAATTCAATTTTAACCCTTGTATGTATATATATATGTAATAAGTTATAAATTATACAATATTATATTTGCGCATATACATTAGATTAGTCAGTACTTAAGCCAAATCTGGAGCTTATCTAACAAAATAACTTACGATAACGGTTCAAAAACTAGTACACCCAAATTTATATGTTATAGAAAAATATTAAATCAGAGGTGTCCAAACTCGGTCCTGGAGGGCCGGTGTCCTGCATAGTTTAGCTCCAACTTCCGTCAACACACATGTCTGGAAGTTTTTGTATACCTAGAAAGAGCTTGATTAGCTGGTTCAGGTCTGTTTAAGCGGAGTTGGAACTAAAATATGCAGGACACCGGCCCTCCAGGACATAGTTTGGACACCCCTGTATTAAATACAAAAAAAAGGGGGAAAAATCAAGAGAAGCAAACAAATTGAAAAATGTAGTTGAAATTTTGTAGGTTGTAATTTTTTTTTTTTTGCAATATTTTGCTGGAATTTAATTAAATTATCTTTCAATTTCTAAATATGTTTGGTGACTAAAATATTATTTTAATCATTATAGCTGTTTAAGAAATCTGTTTTGTTTAAATGCACTAAAATGTATTGCCTATATTCACTGATTTTCATAATGGGCTGTACCCAATTATGCTGAGCACTATATATATATGTTGTGGGTCAACTTGATGAATGAACTTGAATTTGTTCAGCTTCATTATGTAATTATGACCCATGGACATCAAAAACATAACAATTCAGTACATTCATTTCATAATCTATGCATGTTTATGAATCTAAACAAGAAAAAGACACACAGACATAAAAAAAATCATTGCAACTACTATTTCTGACAGCTCAAAGATCAAAACAAGAATTCCACTTTGAAAGTAAAGTAGTTACAGAGCTTGATATTTGATTATAATTTACTGCCCGTTCTAGAATAGCACATAATACCGCTCAAAGTTACATTTACACAAAACATCCCTTCTTTAGTAATGGATTGGATTGCATCATTTATAAGCAGCATGTGTAAAGACTCTTGGCCTGTAATAAGAATTCCAGATGAAATCAGTGTTGTTTGGTTTGTCGTTGGTGGTGTTTTTTCTCCACGCACTCACAGACCTCCTTCATCCTGTTGTTCAGAGGAGAGAGAAAGCATTTGCAATCGATGAAAAAGGTATGGCATTTATTTCAGCATTGAGATATCTGAATGCTTATACAGTTTGTATTTGTTTTTTTGTTTGTTAAGGTTTGACAAAAATTGCAACTGTTTTTAATTTATAGAGTCTAGTTAAAATTAAAAAGTCACTGTAAAACAATCTGTTGATGAACAGTTTCTGTATTGTGTGATTCAGAAAATACAATGGTTTCTTTTTATTTTACGGTTGTGAATTAAATTATGGCCGTTTATCTAAGCTCTGTCAAATTTTGATGTTGAATGTTCAATTCTACAGTTTAACAAAGTGACTTTTAATGATAGTTTAGTAGTTTAAAATAATATAATGTACAAGAAATTATATATCGAGAAATATGTCTGTAAAATAACAGAAAATGTACTGGCAGGTTATTACAAGGTTTTTGTGCCATAATACACAACACTAACCCAGAAAAAATATCACTTTAAACTATTAAAAATGTTAATAAATGTTACTTTTTGAACTTTTCAAGGTTAAAAGTTGTTGGAAGAAAGATGAAAGTCCCATAATGCTATCCAAAAGCATGAATAAACAGGGAATTAAAAATAAACAAACTCAAAAAATGAATCCCAAAATGTACAGATATTTTTACAGTGTAGTAATGCGTCAGATTGCACAATGTATTTCACAATTTACCGATTTTCTTTTCCGGCAGTCTCCACAGATGCATCCCACACATCCATTCACCACCTGAATGACGCAGAGAACCGCCTGGAGGGCCGAAAGAGCCAGAAGTATGGAGAACAGCACAATGTGCCAGAGGACCATATTCTCAGGGAAGATGCATTCAGACCAGCTAGACTTGTCCACCAGGTAACTGCTGTTCCTGTTACAGCAAGACAGAAAGAAGAGGGAAGTTTGCATTACTGGCTTCATCTAGTGGCCATACAGTGAACTGCAATTACACTGTAAAACCCAACAGTCAACTTTATCAAATGAAATGAGTGGAGTTAACTCTAAATTTACTGAAAGTTAATTCTACTCATTTGAAAAGAGTTTTGAACTTAGTGTTGAAGGTAATGAGTTCATTAAATACCTCATTACTTCAACTTAAATGGAGTAAGTTCACAGTACTTATATAGATTTGTTTTTTAACTCAAATGGTTTGTAGCAATCAGTTTCCTCAAACGGTTTGAGTTGCCTTAACTTATTGGGTTTTACAGTGCTCAAATTGCTTCTTTTACTCAAATGGAGAAAGTTCACAGTACTCATTAGGGGTAGTTTTTGAACTTAAATAGTTTGTTGCAATCAGTTTCCTCAAATAGTTTGAGTTATCTTAACTTTTTAGGTTTTACAGTGTACGAATTACTTAAGAATTTCTTATTCTTGCCATTGAAGGTAGAGTACACCCATTAACGGTTAATTAACTAAACTAAGTATTTACCCACACTTAAAGGATTCCATATCTATTTGAGCTTCTTCCGTTAAAGATATTTTATACACAATTTAGACTTTTGCTTAAAAATGCTTAATGCCAAGGAAATGCCAAGGTGCACATACAGTAAATTATGAAAAATGTGCTTCAAAAAATGTATGCACACAACTAGGGGCTAAATTTTTTATTCAGTGGTGGTCAGTAACAAAGTAAATGTAACTCGTTACTGTACTTAAGTAGCTTTTTCACATATCTGTAATTTACTGGAGTATTTCCATTTGGAGAGACTTTGTACTTTAATTTCACTACATTTCAAAGTCAAATACCTTACTTTTTACTCAGTTGCATGTTGTCTTTCCTTTTTACTTACATGGGTGGATTAAAACGTAATTGGTCTAGCATGCAGAAAGCCACCAATCTTGAGTTATTTTGGCTGCTGCTTGGTGGTGTCTAGCGCAAATGCAGTTTTATTTGATAAATGTGCTTAAACTACAATTGAAACACATTGAAACTCTAAAATGCGCGTTAATAACCAAAATGGCAGAAAGTGACAGGCATATTTGGGTGGACAAAGCGGTCCAAACATTTTTAAATGTAATAACCAGTGGTGGAAAGAGTACTGAAAAAAATCATACTCAATTAAATATACCATTACTTGCCTGAAAATGTAGTGCAAGTTGAGTAAAAGTATCTGTTGTAAATATTACTTAAAGTATGAGTAAAAAGTAGCCCTTTAAAAAGTACTCAAGAGTAGTGAGTAGTGAGTATTACGCTGGGAAAAGTTGATGCATTTACATGTAATTTTTGCGTGAAAACGTAACATTCTGTAGTGCATTTAGTAATTTCGGTCATCATACAGTAAACACCCGTCATCTTCTCATCTGTGACATGACATGCGGTGTAAACAGTCTCTGAATCATTGCGTGTAAAGTATCTTCTTGGACACTTTTACTGCTTCCAAACAGTTTGCTGCATGTCTTAAGGTAGTTCAGTATGATGTGATTTACTTTCTATGTGCAATTTGATTGGACAGGAATTGCAGGACTGATTTTTCCCCATAGACAGAAAAAGATTAGGTAGTGACTGCAGGTTGAGGAAAAGTAGTGGAGTAAAAGTACCAATACTGCACTAAAAATGTACTCAAGAAAAAGTAAAAGTACACATTAGAAAACTACTTAGAAAATTACAATTTCTGAGAATTCTTACTCAATTACAGTAATTGGAGTATTTGTAATTTGTTACTTTACACCGCTGGTAATAATATGAGAAAGAAAGTGACGATTATTCGTCTTTCAACAAAACATCTTTGTCTTATTAGGCGCACATAATTTATTATATAAGAAAAAAAGCCCATGGGCTCCTTCTACTGCAGGAAATTCAGTTTTTCTTTTTGACATTTGGTGCAAGTTTATCAGAAAGTGACTCATTGATGACTCATTAAATGTTTAATGCAATATTCCAGTTTTGCACGTAAGTCTACTTCATATATTCGGATGGAAACTACTGACATTCATAGTGTAAAAAAACTATGGCAGTCGCTTTTTCCAACGTTTTTCAAAACATCTTCTTTTGTGTTCAACTGAAGAAAGAAACTAATAGATTTGTAAAAAGTGATTTTTGAGTCAATTATCCTTTTAAGTTGCCTGTGTGACAGTTGTCCATATTAACATTTTTTTTTTTTTTTTTTTTTTGCAATTGTTTTTTAAGGTTTAAAGTGTTCTTACCCTTTCCTGTCCTCAAAAGGATATTTCCAGTTTATTTCACCTTCAACTTGGCATTTTGGCCCAACAGCCAATGCTGCAATGGCTACACAGGCACAGTAGACTGATCCAATAACGCCAAACAGAGATGAGAAAACAGAATTCAGCATCTGCAAAGAAAGAGCATCAATGCTGAACAATAAAAATGTGATATACTTTCTATAGACTGCATGTAGACTTTTTTATTTTGTTTGTTTGTTTACAGTGTCCCCAATGGGGAAATTTGTCTTATACCCTAGGCCCACATTTGCATACACTGAACAAAAACCGACATAAATCAACACAAACATTCAATCATCAACACAAATATTACATACTCGCCAATCTGGCCAATCTTATGAACCGATTACAGGTGTTTGTTTGTGAGTTTACAAGCAGAGGAAGTTCCACGTGCGCTCCCATATATTATACATAGCCTACAGCAGCCACAACATGTGAGAAGGTAAATGATGTGTGTAGGCGTGAGCGATCGATTCACCCGCATCACTACAGCTAAAATATATGCGATGTGACCTCTGTTTATACAGTCTATTGGCACGGCTTGGCTCATGTGAATGATGGTCTCTTTGTTGCAAGTGCAACCATTTTATTTACCATGTTTTGAGCTGCCGTGACACGAGCGGAACGTTTGTAAGTTTTCCTACCAATATTTAAATCTGTGTTATGTTATTTTCTGTAAAGCTGCTTCTGGCTATGATATGTTTACACCTAAATGGTGAAAAGAGATGTGTTTAAGGGATTATATGCAACGTCCTTAATTTATTCTCTTAGGTAAGACGAGATCTCCACTTAAGTATCATACTTAGAGGGAATACTGTATGTGCTTAATGCTTTAAGCATTAGAATCGGTACTCAGTATCGGCCCATAACAAGGAATCGGTACTCGGTATCGGCAGCAAAAATCCTGATTGAAGCATCCCTAATATGTATATTATATGAACAAATGAGAGTTTTGTTTTTGTTCTTGTTTTTTGTTGTGTTCCAGTGTCAGATTTACTCACCCGACAACGGTTTCCGCAGCAACCTGCCCCACAGCAGCCTTTGCCCCCGGCTCTGATGGCTGAGCAACTTGGGCACATCATCTGATGAAAACAGACTTATCATCAGTTGAGGGAAGATGTAAACCATTTTAAATATGAAATAATCGATTAAACATTTATCCTATGTAAGTTACGGCTATATGTAAATATATACCGAGGTCATCAAAGCAAACCATTGTCTTATTATGTAAATCAGCATTGTCCAAAAGTACAGAATGTTTGTAATGTAATTCATCACGCTGAAATGAGTATTATATACAGTTGAAGTCAGAATTATTAGCCCCCTTTAAATTTTTTTTCTTTTTTAAATATTTTCCAAATTATGTTAAAGCTGTAGAAGTGTCTTAAAAATATCTAGTAAAATATTATTTACTGTCATCGTGACAGATAAAATAAATCAGTTATTAGAAATGTTGTGAAAAGTTATTAGAAAACTATTATGTTTAGAAATGTGTTGAAAAAATCTTCTCTCCGTTAAACAGAAATTGGGGAAAGAAAATAAACAGGGTGGCTAATAATTCAGGGGGGCTAATAATGCTGACTTCAACTATAAATATTAGTATGTTTACAGGGCTTTTTAGTCTTTTAGGACCCCTAAATATGATGATCCTAACATGTGAAAGATATTTTTATGGTTCCATGCATAAAGACCCAGTAACTGTGAATGCTTAATGTAATAAGTTCAAATGAAATTATTATTATTAACTTCAGCTAAATTTATTCATTCATTTTCCTTCAGCTTAGTCTCCATTTCAGAGCTCACCACAGCGGAATGAACAGCTAACTATTCCAGCATATGTTTTACACAGTGGATGCCCTTCCAGCTGCAACCCAGCCGGGACTCGAACCAGCGACATTCTTGCTGTGAGGCGACAGTATTTATTTATTTTTATTTTTCCATTTTAATCTAATTGATATTTAGTGGTTTGTTTTAATGTAATTTCTTCTAATTTTACACTAGTTTATTCATACAATTATTATTTTATATATATTGGATTAATAAAAAATAGATATTTAGCTTCTGCTAAATTATATAATTTATTTATTATTACACTTTGCTCTGCTTGTAGCACTGTATTTATTTGAAATTTAGTGGTTTAATAACCAAAAAGTGGGATAATTTATTCATACAAAACTAGTTTATTCTTTGCAATGGGTATTATATAATAATTTGATTAATTGAAAAACATGTAGTTTTTAATACTAATGTGTGTAAATTTCCCTTTTTAAAAGGTTTGATTGTTGAATTATTTTAATAGTATGTTTAATGATATGTTCCCCAGTGTGGAAAAACCCCTGGATATGAGCAATTCCAGTGTTATGAATGTGACATTTGCAGTAAAAAGTTGACAAATTCACAGAGAATATATATGTTAACAATATATTGAGACATCTGTTTAAATTTTCCAAAACAACTAACCACACAGTAAAGGGATCAGAAAATAATGGATAGCACAATCGGCTCACAGCAAGAAGGTCGCTGGTTCGAGCCCCGGCTGGGTCAGTTGTTGTTTCTGTATGGAGTTTGCATGCTTTCCCTGTGTTTGCGTGGGTTTCCTCCAGGTCCACAGTCCAAAGACATGCAGTACAGGTGAATTGAATAAACTAAATTGGTTGTAGTGTATGTGAGTGTGTGGGTGTTTCCTAGTGTTGGATTGTGGCTGGAAGGGCATCCGCTGCGTAAAACATGTGCTGGATAAGTTGGCGGTTCATTCCGCTGTGGCGACCCCTGATAAATAAAGGGACTAAGCCGAAAAAATAATGAATAAATAAGAGAAATAAACATGCGTTATGGATGTAAACAAAAAAGTCTGCTAGTTTACAGTATACAACATACTTTGTAGAATTTCTGTGAATTAAACTGCACAACACAAAAAAATAATGCTTTTCAAAAGAATAAGTGTTGGCTCACTATAAAACAAAAATTATTGATTTTATTTTCTTTGACATTTTTGCATTTATGAGGAAAAAGCTTGGTTATGGATGTGACATCTCTCCGTTATGAATAAGACAGATGTGAAATTGCCACTTGGTGACTTTGGTAAAGCAAATATAATTGTTTGAAAATCTTGACAGGGACATTTTTGAATATGTTTACAGTACTGTAAAATACAAGCCTAAGCAAACAACCTAGAAATAGTTTTGCTATTTTGATGAAAACGTTTTTTTCACGGCAAGGTGACATTTGCATGGAATTGCTCATATGTTTTTCAAAATAAAGGTTCTCTATTGGAATCTGGATTAAGTTTTTTTTTTTTAATATTTGTAGAATCTAAGTGCTTTAAATGATTAATCTATTCTTAACTCTGTTGAAAAAGGGTTTATTAAATGTTTCTGTTGTAAATTTGAGATGAGGATTAATTCATCCTGATAATATTAAGGATGTTCCATAGTACAATATCAATGCAATACAGGGTGTGAGCATAAAGCTTGCTTCACATCATTTTATTGCTCATCACATTTACAGTTCCTTTATTCAAACACTGTTTAAAACAACAAACTGACCAACAATGCTAATTTAACCATTCTAATAAAATTAAATAAAATAAAAAAACATATATTTTAAAACAGTTTTAACAATATACACTTTTGGTTTAGTTGTTCATGGTCATGTTGGATGTATCTAATCAGCTTTGTGCGATCTAAAACACAAGTCAGGCCTTATCATTTAAGCAAACCATCAAATCTTTAAAGCATCTCACACATTTGTTACCTCATGAAAAAGCCAAGTTAAGACAAACACATGAATGATAACAGACTTAATACTCACAAATAGTCCTCCACCAAGGATACCGCCCATGAGCCAGACCTGAAGTGAAATATTGTTGGTGTCCAACTGCTCTCCATTAGGAAAGAATAAAAGTAAATTGGCAATTATAGACAAAAAGGCTGATGGTAAAAGCATCAGCCCCACTAACCGAGCACACTTTCCGGTACACATTGCGATGGATCTGTATTAAAAACACTATAAATCGAGAGAAATCGTCAAAGGCTGTGTTTTTCTCAGCGGAGCACAGGCACTGACTGATACGACAGAATGCCCTTTGATACCTGACAATATTTACAGTGCTTTTATCAGTGCCATTTATGGTGTGTTAACATGACAGTGGGCAGTGGATGGAATTTCAGTTCTGGATAATGACTGTCAAATGTGATAAGTTGCTTGGATCTGATTGATCAGTGTAAGGTTTGGGTGGGCAAAAGTTACAGTGAGGCCATATTATTTTATAGCCAATTCCATAATACATTTTGTTATAAATAGCATCTACGTCACAATTTATTGTGCGACTGTATAGGCTACAGCAATACTTCTGCTTTCATCTTTGATCTTCATTTCGTCGACCATCTAAGCGTGATTGCTGATTATGTTTAGAGAGGTTCTTATACCCTTATAAAAATGGGTTGTTCAAGTCATGAGAAAAAGGCTTCACATGACAATGGAAAGGCAACTCAAATTTCATAGGAGTTGCACATTAAAATTAATTAAACAAAAATACACAGTTATGTCAAAATAGGATTGGCTAATATTCATTCATTTTCCTTCGGCTTAGTTTCTATTTCAGAGGACTGTGGGATAAAGAGGTGGAGTGAAAGAATTGTGTTACACACTGAGGAAGGCATTGTGCCGAAACGTTTGTTTTTTCAATCACCCGAAGAATGTAAAAATAAAAACAGCACGAAGCAATTACTTGATGAGTGCAAATCATTACCTTTTTGAATAATAGTATTGACTAGATTAACGCACCAAAAAGTTTCTTTAAAAACCGCGAGCGCGCAGGGCAAATTTCATTACTTTACGCAGAGGTTGCCACAGTGGAATGAACCGCCAATTATTCCATCATAGGTTTTACACAGTTGATGCGAACCCAGTACTGGGAAACACTCATATACTTTTGCATTCACGCACGCATTCATACACTATACGTTCAATTTAATTGAATTCAATTCATCTTTATTTGTATAGCGCTTATACAATGTAGATTGTGTCAAAGCAGCTTCACATGGAAGGTTATAGTGAATTGAAACAGAGTCAGTTCAGTTTTCAGAGATTAAGTTCAGTTCAGTTTAGCTCAGTTCAGTGTAGGTTAATAATCACTACTGAGAGTCCAAACACTGAATAGCACATCCATCGATGCGTAGCTCTACAGATCCCGAACCATGCAAGCCAGTGGCGACAGCGGCGAGGAAAAAACTTCACCAATTGGCGAAAGCGAAGATTTTAAAAAACCTCGAGAGAAACCAGGCTCAGTTGGGCACAACCATTTCCCCTATGGCCAAACGTCTTGTGCAGAGCTGCAGTCTAGGCGGAGGAAGCTGGAATTTAGTTTATTCAATTCACCTATAGCGCATGTCTTTTGACTGTGGTGGAAACCGGAGCAAACGGTGGAAACCCACGCGAACATGGGGAGAACATGCAAACTCCACACACATATGGCAACTGATCCATCTGGGACTGGAGCCAGCAACCTTCCTACTGTGAGGCAACAGTGCTAACCACTGAGCCATTGTGCCCCCTTGGTTATTATACTGGATTTTAAAACTGGTTCTGATGACTAAAGGGGACATCTTGACAATACATAAAAAGAATAAATACTTTGGGGGACAAAATGTATTTATTAGGAGTCAAAATTGTATTTTGTTAATAATAATTATGATGATTATTATAGAATATTAGTCCTATTTGTTCATAGTAAGAATAGGTGTTAGCCATAACTAATCGAATATTTTAATTACAATTTAACTCTCAAAAACATTATAGATTGGCAAGCGTATTGTTAAAAGGTGTTGTATGTAAGTTTATGACTCTTCTAAAGCTGAAAAATACCACATGTTTGCAGAACATGCTAAGTGAACATATCTGAAATACAATGCTAAAGTCAGTTATTCTCTTTGAAAATCCATGCTGGAATGTGTGTCTTTATTTTGGCAGCTATAACCCACCCACTTCCAGTTTACACAAGTATATTTTAGCACTCTGGGTTGTCTTGCTTTGGATGTAGTCAAGGCCACCTCAATGTATGCAGCTAAAAATATTCGACATCCAGAGAACAGTAGCATCCTAGATTCAGAGTTCCAAACAAGGTGGTTTTTTAACGCAAATGTTAGCTGTGCAGCTTATGTTGTAACTGTGTCCTAACAACATACTATGTGACAAGCAATTCGGCTGTCCGCACCAGATGCAACACAACATTTAAATAACAGAGCCATTCAGAAGAGCAGAATAGTGCACTGCACTCCAACAAAATGGTATGTTTTATAATCTAATCAAAAAGTATTAAATCTCTTTAACATTATTAAAAGTAAGTGATTGGTAGTTCTTCAGGAAATAGGAAGACAAAGTTATGTTGCTAGAGTGATTTCTTCCAAAATAATAGATTTTTATAAAAACTGTAACACCAGTGACACAACAGCAGGGGACAAACTACTTTCATTACATATTTTATAATATTTATTTGGGACTTTTTTTAATGTCATTTACATGCTGTATTTAATTGCAAGAATACATTATTGCAGGGGTGTCAAACTCAATTCCTGGAGGGCCCCAGCCTTGCAGAGTTTAGTTCCAGCCCTGCTTCAACAAGTTTGACACCTGTCATTTATTGTTTTGAATGGTAGAACAATCTGTTTTTGACCTCAAAATAAAGCCCCTTTCTTCTGTACATGGCTGTGGAGACGAGCAGTTTTGTGGTGTTTGGAATTTTACAGAAGTAATTAAAACACAATAATTGCCACATTGATGACTCAAAGGGGTCTAATTGTTTAAATCACACATTATTTCATTTTAAATTATAAAGAAATGGTAAACCTAAAGATATTAGGTCTAATAGTGCTGACAGAAAAAAATGCACAGTTTTGTAGAATGACCCATTTGTTGGTTTGCGCTGAAGTCACATTTTTAACTTTCAGTTCTAATATACTTTATGTTTGCCATTTTATTTTGATCTGAGGTGAACTGTTTGCTGCAGCTTTTAGTATGGTAATACAATGGTATTCAAACTCACACAACACATAATCAGTTCCTGAGGTGATCAAATAATGTTAATAGCCTAAGTTAATAACTAGTTATGCTATTGTTCGGCCACGACCTTACAGAAAAAATAACTACACACTATAAATCATCTTAGCATTAGCAAATAGTTAACTCATCATTTGTTAAGCACATTTATAAATGTTAGTAAGCAGTTTATAACTGCAGCTGCACATGCTGTATTCTTGACTTTTAAGCACATGTATGATGTGCTTACTGATTGTGTTTTCATACTTTATTAATTATTCATTATTCACAAACCATTTGTATTTAAGAGTAGTTGGTGGCTTTTAGAATCATTCAGAATGAGTTAAAGTAAATGATTAGTAAACTATTCTAATGAGCATTTATATATCTTATTATTCAGGCATATTGTAATGGTTACTATTTATGTTCATAAATGCTTTATTAACTCAACTTCATGCAGTTTTGTGACCTAATCTAAAGTGAGGGCTATTTATGCTTTATAAATCCCTTATAAATGACAAATAAAGGCTTGGTATCAAATGAACAATAAATGTTTGCAATCTTGTATAAAAATAAAATTACTGTAATGTTTAAACATGACTGAATAACATGAGTGTTAAAATACAATAAATGTATTAATTTCACAATATATTATGATACAACATTTCAATGTAATTTAGCGAACTTTAAGCTGTACTGTAATTTTATTTTACATAAGATTGCAAAGATTCATTTGTCATTTGATACAGTTTCATTTGTATATCTTTAAATGAATAGAAGTGAATAAAGTCATTTATTTTCTTTTTTCCCTGTTTAGAATAGAACTGAGCCTTTTATTGTCATTTATAAGGGATTTATAAAGCATAAATAGTCCTCACTTTAGATTAGGTCACAAAACTGGATGAAGTTGAGTTAATCAAACATTTATTAACATACAAATTAACTATTACTACATGCCTGAATAATAAGAATTATATTTGTTTATTTGAATAGTTTATTAATCATTTACTAACTCATTCTGAAGCGCCAACTATGCTCAAATAACTGGTTTGTAAATGATGCAATACTTAATTTAGTAATGAAAGAAAATTCATTTACAAAGTATGAAAACACAATCATTAAGTACATTAAACATGCTTGTAAGTCAAGAATACAGCATTTATAGCTGTATTTACAAACTGCTTACTAACGTCTATTAACGTAGAGTTAATGCTTAACAGATAATGATTTCACTATTTGCTAATGCTTCATAAATGAGTCAGTGTGTAGTTATTATAAAGTGTTACCCTCTTTTTAACTACGAAAATATTATTTTATCATTAGTTAGGACACGGTGTACTCAGCCACGTTTGTTTGTTTTGTTTTTTTAACATTTGTTGTATAGCAGAAAGATATATTTGGTACACATCATTTACAATAATAATAGATTATTTACAATGGTGCCAATAAAGAAAGAAAAACAAAAGAAACAATAGGAAAAAACAAAAAAAATCTGACAAAAATTAAAGAGATATCAGTAGGTCATCTGATTTGAGGATAGATATATAATAGAAAAGAAATTGAGAGTGAAGAAGGCAAAATATTATGATAACAGCAATGTAGAGATTAAATAGGTGATATATAATAAAGGTCTTGCAAATTGTATATGTTTTGAGTGCTTTCTTGTTAGGTGAATCTGGAATTAGAAGAAAGTAATTTTTAATCTCTTGTATAAATGCTATAGGGCAGCACAGTTGCGCAGTGGGTAGCACAATCGCAAGAAGGTCGCTGGTTCAAGCCTCGGCTGGGTCAGTTGGTGTTTCTGTGTGGAGTTTGCATGTTCTCCCTGTGTTTGCGTGGGTTTCCTCTGTGTGCTCCGGTTTATCCCACAAGTCCAAAAACATGTGGTATAGGTGAATTGGGTAAGCTAAATTGTCCGTAGAATGTGTATGGATGTTTCCCAGTGATGGGTTGCAGCTGGAAGGGCATCCGCTGCATAAAACATATGCTGGATAAGTCGGCGGTTCATTCCACTGTGGCGACCCCAGATTAATAAAGAGTCTAAGCCAAAAGAAAATGAATGAAGGAATGATAAATGCTATAAATACTGGCTTGCAATTTGAAAATTTACATTTATGAATGTAAAATCTGCGGAAAAAAGAATAAGGTTTATTGTAAAGCAGGGGTGCTCAACCCTATTCCTGGCGATCGACCATCCTGCAGTTTTCAGTTGCAGCCCTTATCAAACACACCTGCCTGTAATTATCAAGTGCTCCTCACGTTCTAAATAATTGGTTCAGGTGTGTTTGATCAGGGTTGGAGCTGAAATCAGCTGGAAGGTCGATCGCCAGGAACAGGGTTGAGCACCCCTGTTGTAAAGCAAATGTTAAAATTTTTATAAATTTTTATAATAAATAATTACTTATGGAGTCACAGAAAAATTCTGTGAAGTAATATTTGAGATAAATAAATTAACATCTTGCCAAAATTGGAACACATGGTTGCATGACCAAAATAAGTGAGGAAGAGTTTCAGTGGTATTCTGACAAAAGGAGCAATTTGTATTAAAGTCTGATCCAAATCTTTTCATTAAGAAGTTTTTGGCAGGGTAAATGTTACGTAGTAAAGTTCGTTTATGTTGGTGTCGTCAATCTGGCAACCTGCGTGGTGTCGTCGGAAGAGGAGGGGCCAGGTGAAAAAAACTCCATTGTTTTTAATTCGAACTGCAATGACTATATCAACCACTAGATGTCAATCCAACAAACTGTGCCTTTAAATTACACCTGAGATCTAAATCTAAAGGACGTGGAAAAAATATTTGACCTTGCTTGTTGCTGTAGAATACACGTGCGCAAATTTGTCACGTCATCGTATGGCGTACCTGAGTTGGCGAACGCGGGTGCTGTGATGGTCGGTGAAAAACTACAGCTCGTGCTCCCAGGTGAGTGGTTTAAAACATTTTATGTAACATTAATCGAGAACCAAATGTTTTTGAGATGTGTCGTCGAAGTCGTCGACGGTTTGCTGTTGTTTTGTGGCGTTGCTAATGTAACGGGCCTACGCGTGACACAGGCATGGTTTTGAATGTTGCGTTTTGTTTGGTTTGTAACGTTAACGTTTCGGGTGCGTTGTTGTACTTGAGATTGTAAGTTAATTACTTTATTTATGTCACGGAGATGACTATTTTAAATACTTTTATTTGTGTCAAGGAGAGTAATATTATATTAGGCTCGTAAAATGTGTGCTAGTTGAGCGAGGCAAACATGCACATCTAATGGTGAATTTTCTGATCCGAGCGTGCCAACGTTGTTATATGTGTATATGCAGTGGATTAAAAGAGATGTTTGTTGATCTGCTGTAGCCTAAGCTGCTCTCCAAACAGTTGTGACACGCTGCATGTCTACAGGTGACTTTTTTTTCATCAGAAAACATAGTGTTATCTCTTGACATTCGTTAAAGGGTCCGAGATTTATCCTTTTCGGCATGGCGTATTTGTTATTTGGGTTTTATTGTACCTGTGCCTTTTTCGTTTGTAGATTTTATGAGTTGTTTATTGTGTTTGTTTGTTGTAATGGGACACAGACGCGTCTACAAATAAAACTGAAGTTCTGTTGTGCGTCTTATACAACGACATTTAGTCTATAACCATCATTAGTGTTTATTACAAGTTGTTATACACTTCCAAAACACGTTTCAGGAGCACATCAACACATGATCTCCAAACACACGCTGTGGTTGTCAGACATTAGGAAAGGGAGGGGTGCTCCATGAGCGTGTTTAGGAATCACGGTCAATGTTACATGCGGCAGTGTTGTGCTGGTGAGAATAAAATGTTTTTGTTATTCCACATTTGGCCACCGGGGGGCAGACCAGCACCGGGTTTAAAAGCGTATTTTACAGTGTGTCCGCTGGGTGGCAGACCATCACCGTGTTTATAAGCGTATTTTTACAGCGTCTTCGTTGATTTCATGAATTTTACCTCTGCGGTCGTGTCGTATGTGTTTCCATTTCATCACCATTTAAAACGTTTTGTTATTTATAAAAGCTGCTTCTTCAAATACTTCAAAGTAGAATCCATGTTTTTGATTGGAGGACTTCATTATTAAGCCACTCCTCCAGTCAGTTTTTGTTTTAAAACCTGCTTTTATTTTAAAACCAGTAATCTGATCCTCTGGTCATATACATGTGTAGTCTTTATAAGAACATGTAAAGATGGTTCTGTTTTTTTAAAACGTGTGAAAATAACAAGCCGTCATCCTCTTTATGGTTTCCCGGAATGCGGTCCCTCCTCCTGACAGTTTGTGGGTATCGCTTCTCGGCCTTTTGGCTAAGATCAAGTGTAGTATCTGTTCTTATCAGTTTAATATCTGATACGTGCCCTACCCGGGCACCATATATTAAATTGATTTTTGGAACAGGGAGATGGAATAGGGGCTTGCTCCGTCCACTCCACGCATCGACCCGGTATTGCAGTACTTCCGGGAACGGTGCACCCCCTAATCCAGTTAATGAAAGATTTTATAGCATGTAGCAGTCTTTGAGAAACGTGGTGGATTGTTATGTGGTTGTTATTCTGGGTCTGTGTTCCAAAGTGATTCTCTGCGTATGTTGCTCGTGCTGTGTGCGGTTAGATAAATTATCATCTGACGCTTTTGTCTGAATTGTGTTTGTGTTTTCTAGCAGTTATTACGGGTTCTTCAGAAGTGGACTTGCTTGTTATGTCCAAATAATGAATAATTATCAAATGCACATACTTTTTAAAATATACATGTGTACTAGTGGTGTAGTCACAAATATCACGGTTTGGATCACATTGTTTTTTTTTTTAGTCACGGATCAGTCAAAAAGGGGAAGAGACAAATCGTCACCTTGGAAGTATAAGGTTCTATCTGCGTTCTGAATGATTTTGAGATATTGAGCTTTAAAGTTTTTGTATTCCATATAGTAAACAGTATGTGTGTAACATTTGTTTTTTAAATAAAAAGTTTTAAAATGTAAACAACTTATAAAAAACATTCCATAATGTAAAAAGTTGTCATTTAATAGGAATGTGTCTAACTCAATTTTAATAAAAATATCATATAGAACCGTATAATTCTAAGGGGACGTAATGTAATTTGTTGTGAACAAACAGAACTTGGAAGCTGTAATTTTATTAAAAATAAAATAAAGAAATAATCAGCTGAATAAAAATAAAGTAAAATATTCAGTGCTGTGAAAAATTCACTGTTACTAATACTGTTGGTGATAACGCTAAATGTATAAATCTAACATTATAATTTGTACAACCCATATTTATTTTTAGTCATTTTCAATAAATGATTCAGTTGTTCACTCATAAAACTTAGTTTCATTGCTAGATTGATAATTTTTCAGGAATTCAGTGGCATATTTTTGATGGTTAATTTCGCCACTTATTGGTTATAATTGCTGGCTACATCTTTCATTTTTGAGCGTCGTTAAATGCATTTGACTGTGATTTTAATCTTTACCATAAACATCAGTGGTTTTATCTAAACTATAATCTAGGGGTGACAAAATTAATTGTTTCTTCGGTGCACCGTGATGCAGGCGGGGGCAATTCGATATCAGTTCAGTAATAATCATAACCGGTTATTACATACTGACGTCATTTATCTCCTATGCGCGATGTCACAGTAGAATACTATGGTGAAGGAGGCGAGGGCGAGTAAATAAAAGGCTCCTACTACTTAAAAGGTAGATAATTATGCACAGTTCAACTACTTGTGAGTTTGCTGGAAAGTCTTTCATTGACACTGAAGAAGGCACAGCACACGAGCCACTATTTCACTAGGGAGAAATGCTGTAAAAATTGATCTCTGCCTCTCTCTCTCTCTCTCACTTTGAGCATTTGACCCACTGGCGCATTTAACTTTTCAGCAGGTAACTTTTCTTTTCCTCTTGGCTGTTAAAGCGATACTTGTGGATCCAGACATGAGCGTGCCTGAGGTGCAAGTTTTCTTGTATAGTATAGTTTTCTTGTGTAGTATATAAATGTTCATATATTTATAGATTTTAATAAAAAAAAATCTTGTGTTGTGAAGAAAAAATCTAATTATGTATGGAAAACATCGTCAATGCACCGTGATTAGGGCTGTGCAAAATATCGATACATCTAACTATCGTGATAGTTTCTTTTACGATAGTGTACCGATAGTCCAACCTCAAGTATCGATTCAAGTTGTGCCAAATGACCTCCTCCTGCGCTCCTGTAGATGTCGCTAACTCGCGATCAACAGAACTCCAAGTACTACGGTATCAGAAGTAAGTAAGAGTGAGCATGGCAGAAAATATAACGGTGACTATGGGCACTTTGGTTTTAACGCTATTAGGGTTGGGTCGATAGACGATGCCATCGTCCATCGCCGATGGCCTATAGACATCATGATGCTGAGGCGACATCCCCGATCCATCCCCATTGCAAACCCGCTTGTGAAAAACACACTCAGGCCCCGTTTACACTGATACAGCGTAGTTTTAAAATGGCATTTTAGAACGAAAATGATCCACATCCAAACTGGTGTTTCATCTGGCATTTCTGAACAGCCCTCTGTCTGCTGAAAACGCACATCACGTGACCACACAGACACAGCCACACACGCACACACACACACAGTCATGCGCTCGTCTGAGCTCCAGAGAACAGTGTACGGTCTGTATATTTTATACAGTCGTTGGTACGGACAGTTTATCAAGGATGTACCGCTGGATCGCATCTCACTATAAGTTAATTGTTAAACGTGATATTTAATTAATCTTGTCTCCATCTAACGACTCTTCTGTCTTTTGATGCTCTCAGGTAACGTGTCATAGCATCAGTGCACTGCTTCAGTCTTTCGCTTTCACATTTGTACTTAGTAATTTTAGTGAAAACCTCAGATACTGTTGGTTGGTTTCTGTTGTTTGTGCACCTTTTTTACCAAGCAAGTGTGTGGACGCCATAACGGCGCAGTTCACTCTGCCTAGTCATGCCAGAGTCCCGCTGAAAAAAAAGTGATTGACAGGTGGTAATTTGTGTGTAACTAATTTTTATTTATTTATAATTTGGTTATGAGTAAAACAAAGGCCATGCGAGTCAGGTAGTTGAAACTGTAGGCCACAAATAATTAATAAGTTATGAGTTTATTAATTATTCATAAATAATTAATTCACCTCCCCCTATGACGACGATGCCATGGTCCATCTCCATGTTTCACATTAGACGACGTACAATGCCAAATTGGTCAATATAACCCTAAACGCTATACCAGGGAGTACTGAATTAGACAAAAGGTAAATGCCATTTGTAAGCCTTGCAATATACATAGTTCTCTGTTCAATCACACTGTGCAGTTTTAATGAATTGGAATGGATGGAAAATAAATTGGAATTGGAATTTTAATTTGTCTGCTGATTTTATCAAGTTGTCAATATAATGTGACACACATACTAATACAAACTATTGCAATATATCAAAATATTTATTGTATCGTGACCCATGTATCACGATATGTATCGTATCGTGAGGCCCTTTGCAAATACACAGCCCTAACCGTGATGCAACAGATATTGAATTGAACCGAATCGATGGCATGATGATCGTAACAGAACCGTGAGACCAGTGTAGGTTCACACCCCTACTATAAATCGTTATCCCAGTACTTCTGTGTTATTTGACTGTTTGTAACTTCATAACTAACTCAGAAGACTAAAGAATCAATCTCTTTCTTGATTTTTGCATTTTCAGATTTGAATGCAACGATTCAAAGGATTAATAAACATATGCAAATCACCATCATTTATAATTAATGTTGTGTGGGTGTTGAGACCCCAATCTTTTAATGATAAATCGTGCAGCTTACACTAAATGCATTATGCAGACTTGACCAGTAGTGACAGAAAACGTCTTAAGAAACCCTCCACTAGGGATGGGTATCATTAAGGTTTTAACGGTATCACTACTTTTATCGATACCCCTATATCGGTTTGGTACTTAACAGTTCTCTTATCGGTACTTTTTGCAGTGTTTTTTTTTTTTTTTTAAATGAAAAAACTAATTGAGCAGAATTAGGGCTGGGCGATATGGCAAAAAAAAAAAAAATCTCTTTTTTTTTTTTCATAAAGTTTGACCGATTCACGATTTCGATTTCGATTTTTTTATTAATTTTTTTTATTAATTTTTTTTTTACTGTGTAACTACCTTACCAGCTTACCTTGTTCATTTAAATTTAAATAAATGCTGAAACTAGTCTGTTTTTTTCATGCTCACTTGTAAAAGAAAAGCAATAGTGTGACTAAACGCGGTTATGACCATCTCTCATATAGGGATGCTAAACATAGCTACAATAGAAGTCACAGCAGGTCATATGTTGTGCAGCTTTGGGCAAATTTTATTTGGAGAGAAAATGACCAAAATGTAACTTGAAGTTTAAAAATGATTGGAGGGGAAATAAATATTCAAATCTCTGTACATAACAGAAAAATAAACAATGATAATGCAACAATAGTTTATCTGTATTAGTGGCATGGCAGAAATATATATTTAGACAGGCCTTGTCAAAGTGAGCGGGCACTTTCACTATTAAAAAATATAGCACTTAAATTATTTCATAACAATCAATAAAATAACAGCGGTTTTATATCAAAAATTGGTAATGATATAAAATATACTACATTTTGATGGTAAAATATAACCATTTAAACGATTTTGTATTTAAATATTAAATAACGAATGCATCAAGTTAAATATAAAAAAACAAATGAAACAACACATAGCATATCAGGATATAAAGGACTATATTTAGCAGAATGCTGCTCTTTTTATCTTTGTAATTTTATAGTTTTATTTTTGTTATTTTAATTATTTTTTGTCTTCATAAATAACTAACGAGCTATAGACAAATATCTGCTTGACGTTTTAGAAAATATTTGTGCGTAGCTCCACCACCCAGTGTATATTAAAGATCACCGTGAAAAAAAACCCCCACAGAAACCTGTTACATATCTACATATATTTAAAGGTCTATCTTATATTTAACTGAATCGTATAACAGTCTATAGCTGAAATGTTGGAAATTGCTTAATTTATTTTTTATAAAACATTTGTCGATACGTATTGATATTTTTTGGAGTAAAAACTGCCGACATTTAAGAATCCATATTTATTTTATTCATTCATTCATTTTACTTGTTTATTGGTGCACATATGGGTTATGATTTAATTCATACAGTACCTTGACAGCTACTGTGCCACTCCGTAATTCAAGCAAAAGTCCAAATTAAAGAAAGATTTGA
Source organism: Danio kyathit (assembly GCA_903798195.1). NCBI lineage: Eukaryota > Metazoa > Chordata > Actinopteri > Cypriniformes > Danionidae > Danio > Danio kyathit. The sequence goes on along the minus strand of LR812525.1, from coordinate 26,504,453 downwards.
CTTTCTGCGGTGACCGACCTTTACAACACGCCGTAACCGTGCTTCAAGTGGTGCGCGGGTCCCCGTCTCGCAGCTCGCGCGGGAGACACAGACGGCTGCGGGACGCGAACAACAGCACGACGCGCATGGAAACATTCGTGAAGCTGGCTGTCTGATTGCGGGGCTGTTGTTGCTCTAGCGGGAAAATGCCCCGGTGTTCCCAATGGCCGGTCCGCCCTGGCGCGCTTCCGCTACCAGCTGTGGCAGCACATCAACAGAGCCGCGACGTCAACACACAGAATCAGCACAATTCAGCACGGTTGTCTAACAGTTTAGAAAGGTTTGGCACGATAGTGGAAAAGCGGCTTTAATATTCTTATTAAAAAACCGCGATTCCTCGATTTTGTAAAAAATAAAATCGTCTTAAAACGTAAATTCGAATTAATCGAAAAAAACGCCCAGCCCTAAGCAGAATTAACAACACTGTATTTTATTATTACATTTTTAAATGTAAAATAAAATGAAACCAGTAATTGTAAAACAAATAATTCATTTTTTCCCCTGTAAAAGAATGTACAATGGTTTGAAGGAATATGACTTAGTTTTTAACCATTCTTCTTGAGAAAAATCAACATGTTTGCCTTTTCTGGCAGAAGTCGGGATCTTTCTTGGTTTATTGTGCTCCCTGCAGTTGAAAATACTGTTTACTCCCAAAACACCGCATTCACATACATGAGATAACGGTGTTTTGGGAGTAAACTGTGTTTTTAAAACAGTTTTGGAGCATCTTGCAATGTAAAAATAAGCTGTTTTTTAAAATTTCTTAATAAGCATAGTTTATTATTAGACTATTTATAGGCTATATTTGTAAATGCAGCTGATTTAAAAGCATGGCCAAGAGTAGTGAAGGCTTTTACACTTGACGCGCTTGCCGGAAACACAAGCATTTTTCATGTGAGATTGCCAGCCGTGCAGACGAATATTAAATATGGCAAATTAGAAAAGGTTGATCAGTTAAATTATGCTACTGTAAGTAATGTTTATTCAGCAATAATTCTCCAGTATCGATAGCAGAACCGTTAACATCAGAGCTTATTGATACTTCGGTCTTTTATAATGTAGCACCGATAAAGATAAAGTACCGAGTTTTGGTACCCATCCCTACCCACCACATCCCGAATAACATACCACAACTTCCATCACCATTTTATTTTACAGGAAAGCCTGAATGCTTTCATACATGTGATTTGAATGACGCGAGAGGCGATCTCTTTCTGTGATTGTTACAAATTTAGGATTAATCTAAGCATATTAGGTGATGCGCATCTCTGTAATGAGAAGGGGTGTGGTCTAATGACATCAACACCCTATATCAGGTGTGCATAATTATTAGGCAACTTCCTTTCCTTTGGCAAAATGGGTCAAAAGAAGGACTTGAGACTCCTTAAAGTAAAAAATAGTGAGATATCTTGCAGAGGGATGCAGCACTCTTAAAATTGCCAAGCTTCTGAAGCGTGATCATTGAACAATCAATCGTTTCATTCAAAATAGTCAACAGGGTTGCAAGAAGCGTGTGGAAAAACCAAGGCGCAAAATAACTGCCCATGAACTGAGAAAAGTCAAGCGTGCAGCTGCCAAGATGCCACTTGCCACCAGTTTTGCCATATTTCAGAGCTGCAACATCACTGGAGTGCCCAAAAGCACAAGGTGTGCAATACTCAGAGACATGGCCAAGGTAAGAAAGGCTGAAAAACGACCACCACTGAACAAGACACACAAGCTGAAACGTCAAGACTGGCCCAAAAAATATCTCAAGACTGATTTTTCTAAGGTTTAATGGACCGGTTTTATATATTTGTTTTTTGTTAAGTTGCCTAATAATTATGCACAGTAATAGTCACCTGCACACACAGATATCCTCCTAAAATAGCTAAAACTAAAAAACTAAACTAAAAACTACTTCCAAAAATATTCAGCTTTGATATTAATGAGTTTTTTGGGTTTATTAAGAACATGGTTGTTGTTCAATAATAAAATTAATCCTCAAAAATACAACTTGCCTAATAATTCTGCACTCCCTGTATGTGTCTTTAATCTTCAGCAGTACATGTAGCCTCTTGTTAGAAAGTAATTCCGTCATTCTGAGTTAATAATAGTCCAAATGGTGATAATAATAGATAAACATGGCAGTTTGTTTATATTTGAGGTTGCAGATGCATCATTTACTGCTGTTTTTTCCGGCTTCTCCTTTATTTTCTGACAGGATCGATATCAAAGCGCTTCAATAATCACGCTCACGTTATTAATATGAGCTCAAATTTCGTTATTTCAAGTATAGAGGCGATCACGAGCTCTCTGGACAAAGTGAAACCACTCACACTTTTAGACAGGCTAGTAAAACAACAACAGGACACAGCAGATTTTGTTCTTCCTGGCTTTGTGGCTGTTCATCAAGATGACGACAAGGTTTGTTTGAGCTCGGGTTGACCATGGCTCGTTATTATATGTATATTGTTACTGTGTAATCTCTCGGCTGTGTATTTAAAACTGGCGGTTCTTTTGTTTTCATTTTGGCTTGTTGCGCAAGCGAATGACGTATCTTTGTAAACTAATAGCGTTCAGCTGAGCGTCTAGCTCCGTCTTTTGGTACACGTGGTACCCTTTGCAAAGGGTGCCGAAAAAGTAGTTCGGTACGCCTTTTGACAGTGGAAACGGGTACCTAGTATGACAAAAGGGTACCAAAAGGCAGAGCGAGATGTGCAGCTAAACACTATTTGTTTACAGAGATACTGGACAAGCAGGAGAATGAAAACAAAAGAACCGCCATTTTTTAAAAACACTGCTGAGACATTACACCATAATAATATATACATATAATAACAAGCCATGGTCGACTCGAGCTCAAACAAACCTTGTCATCGTCTTGATGAACAGCCACAAAGCCAAGAAGAACAAAATCTGCCATGTCCTGTTTTTGTTTTTTTACGAGCCCGTCTAAAAGTGCGAGCGGTTTCACTTTCTCCAGAGAGCTCGCGTGTGCATCTATATTTGAAATGATGAACTTCTTGAGCTGATGATGATATTGTGCGCTTGATTATTAAAGTGCTTCTGACATCTGATCTTTTTAGAAATGGACAAACGCGAGACTGACGCGCGAAAAAACAGAGGAGAAGCCAGTAAAAAAAAGGAGCAATTGATTCTTTCAGCAACCTAAAACATGAACAAACTGCCATGTTTAACTATTATCATCACTAGGGGTGTAACGAATACTCAGCTCACAATACAATGTGTATCGTGATATAATGTTTACAATACGATATGTATCACAATATTTGGAACAAAAATTGAAAATGAAACTGAAATGCAAATAAAAGATTTATTTAAAAAATTACCAAGTTAACAATTTTCAATATTTCTTTTGTTTAAACTTCTTTATTTGAACTGAACCTTTAAAAAAATTTATTAAAGGGTCACGAAACACCAAAACACATTTTTTGAGCTGTTGACAGTCATATGTGTCCCACGCTGCTATAAACACTATTAGGACACATATATTGCACTAAAAAGTGAAAATTGGTTGTTTTTGCGTTATTTTGAGCAAATTCGTTCTTCCGGTTTGAAACGAATTTTTGAAGCTGCGTCACGGCCATGAGATACTTAGGTGTAAATCCAGCCGGAGAGTGGCTGTCTGTCTTTTCTAGGACGTTCTTGCGTATCTGAGTGTGCAGTATTAATTCATGAGAAAGACGTGCTTCAAACTAATCAGCGCGCTCTATTGTGTATGACGCGAAACTTCATTAATATGCATGATAGCTCCGGAGACTGTTGTTTACACTGTTCAGACGGCAGAGAGACGCCACGTTGTGTTGCCAAAACAAGTGAAAGTACAAGAATTTCAAGACAAAATTCGTATGTGTTATTAGTGTGTTGCAACAAAGGTTTTGTTTTCATTTTCCCTTTATGAGAGAGCAGCTGGACTCACGTGTGGATTACAGTGCACGCGACACGTGACAGAAACGCGTTTGTAAGGAAAATTTTTTACCCGAGAGCTATTTATCATCTGGAAATGGTGAAATCCGGATTTGTCGCTCGTCTACTTTTAATAAAAAGACACAGCTCCAGTTTGATTGTCTGTCTACAGATTTGGTAAGTGTTTGCAGTGGACTGCCCTTTGTTTAAATGCTGCTCTCCGAGTGTAAACATGTAAACACAAACTATTCCCGTCGTGCAGGATTTTCGCTGCAATTTGTGACAGGATGGTCTATACACACACGGCTTTCTGACGCTACCTACCGAGTACATAAGTTACAGAGAAATGCGGAGGATTTTTTTCTCTTATTCGCCGTATCAAATCAGCCTCTGTGTGTTTGTTTTTCCTGTCAAACTTAGCGCGTGCCCAAATGTTAACTCCCTTCTATGCAAAATCTTATCCTCTTTCCCTCCCCCGACACTCCCACACTCCCAGAGCTGGACACGCCCAACTTTCCTGACTTTTTTCAAAACAGAGGTGTGAAAACACCCTGCTGAGACAGGGGGTTTCGTGGCCCTTTAAATAGGCCTGTCTCTGGAAAATAAAACCATTTTACAACTTTTTATAAAATATTGAAATGACAGAGAGAAAATTAAGGGACAACTTGAAGTAAAGGTGCAAAAATGAAAATAAAATATAGCATTCTATTCAAGTGAATTGAACAGTAAGAGCTTAAGGCTTTGCTTGGGTCACTTGAAGGGTTTTTTTTTTTTTTTTTTTTTTTTTTTTTTTTTTTTTGCAAAAAAATCTAAATATCTACATTTTCAGGTAGAAGCTGGCATCTCTGAGCATTCACAATATCTCCTGCTGTAGAAAAAACCCGTTCACTAGGAACAGAAGTTGCTGGAATTGTGAGAGTTTCCTTGGCAAGAGAGGAAAGGAATGGGTACATTTGAGAATTTTGTTTCCACCTTTTTAGTGGACAGCAAGTGAGGGGAATAGAAGTGTCCTTTTTGTACATGTCTATCTCTACTTCTGTGCTGGAAGTGGACTGGGTAGCTGCTGGCTTGGCAAAAGGAGCACCAAGGAGATCTTCCAATGCTGTCTTTTTGCTCTGTGGCTGTTCTTGCTTATCCCTGTGTCCTGCAACTGTTTGACCCATGGGAACCACCACCATCACTGGCACCAGCCATGACTTTTCTCACTCTGTCAAGCAATCGACTAACACTGGGAACATTCAAACCTGCTTGCGAAGCGAGATTAAGTGTATGAGCAAAACACTTAATGTGAGGCGTCAATCCGGCTTCTCTTGCTGCTACGTCCATGTTGCGCGCGTTGTCAATAACGACAGCAATGCTACGATTAGCCCTTTCAAGTCTCCACTCATGAATAGCTGCTTTTAAAACTTCGGCTATGTTTAACCCAGTATGCGTGTCAAAAAGCGGACAAGTCTAATGCATAAAACTTTTCATTTCCCACTCTGGGGTCCACTTTACCGTGACTGTAATGTAACTCTCTACAGCCCGCGATGTCCAGCTGTCAGTTGTTATCGCCACATTCTCAGCATTTTTCAGTATATCTATAACTTTTTCTTTAGCTACATTATATAGTGCTGGAATTACATTTTGACTGAAGTGCGGGCGTGATGGAATGTCGTACCTGGGCTCTAGTGCCTTGATAAATTCGTGAAATCCAACATTGTCGACCACAGAAAATGGTCTCATGTCTTTTGCCATAAATACTCCTATGCATCTCGTTATTTCCTCAGCTTTGGCACATGAGTGAGACCATGTTGCAGCGAAGCTGCTCTGTATTGTTGTCTGACGTTTTTCTCTCCTTTTCACGCCCGATTGCACTTTGTCGTTGTGGTGACTGATTAAATGGCACATCATATTCGTTGTGTTTGCAGTTTTGTATAGCAACATTTGTTTGGTGTTTACACACAGTTTGTGTTTTGTCTGTTTTTTTTTTATTTTATTTTTTTATTACCGTCCTCTCCAGTGACTGGAAATACGAAATGTTGCCAGACGTCCGACTTGTAAGAGGATAGGGCATCATCTATTTCAACTCAACTCATCTTGACCTGCTAACGTTGTGTTACTGCTGCTAGTTCAAGCAGTCTGAACTCGTGTGCGACAGCAGGTGGAACGTAGCTCACGTGCAAACAGCTCAACCAATAAGAGACGGACGTATATACACACATGCACACACACACACACATGGTTTCCGCTATACTCATTTTTCCATGGCGGGGCGCCACACCAAAATTCACCCCGCCACGGCTACATTACTACTAATTCAAAACATTCAGTCGTTGTTGTTTTTTTTTTTTTTTTAAATAGCGGGTTATAATCGCACCAAAACATGTTAAAAGGTAAGCGAATTATAACAGCGCAAACTCTTCTGTAGTCGTAGTAGTGCTGCTGCGTTATTTAACCCTTTAAAGTGAAATGCTGGCTGACTGACTGACTGACATGTGCGTAAGGCTAGTAAACACGACGTAGCTTTCAGTTAAGATCAACACAGTTTCCATAATTATACTTTATAGATAATAGATAATGCTTTATAATACTTAAAAATTTATAGATGACTTTATCTTGCTGGAGTTTATGGCTGTTTCACTTTACTTCAAGACGCATTAATGCCGCTCGGTAGGTCTATTGGAGACATTCATAAATATTCTTAGCAAATCTAATAAATGTTGGAGACATTCACATTACATAAATGCATTAAATCGTGCTTCAGCAGCGTTTATTTGAGAGCACACAAGAAAATCGGGGCTTGAGCAGAGTATATTTGAGGCCGTACAAGAAGTTTTGTGCACGAACGGAGGAAATTGGCGCGCAAGCAAAGAGATTTGCATGCTTGTGGGACATAAATGTGATCTCGGCTTGTAATGCAGCGCTCACAACATTTGTCATTAAAATAACGCCACAGGTAGTTGGTAGATCTGTGTAAAAGTCCCAACAGAGTCTGCCGTCACAGCTGGAAAAAATCCTAGAGAAAACTCTGTATATATGTCAAGGTTTCCGCTACATTCATTCATTCGTGGCGGGCCGCCACGCCAAAATCCATCCCGCCACGGCTACATTACAGCTTCTTATTTAAAACATTTAGTCGTGTTTTTTATAGCGGATTATAATCGCACCAAAACATATTAGAGGTAAAAGGCGTAAACATTTCTGTAACCGTAGTGCTGTGCGCTATTTGTTCAACCCTTTAAGGTGACATGCTGACTGACTCTCTGACAGACTGACTGACAGGTGCGTGAGTCTAGCAAACACCGCGTAGCTTTCAGTTAAGATGAACACAGTTTCCATAAGTATATTTTATTTATAAAGATCAATAGCTCTGCATACAATGACTTTATCTTGCTGGAGTTTATAGCGGTTTCATTTTACTTCAGGACGCGTTATGTCGGAAAACGCACAAAAACACACTAAATCGCGCTTCAGCAGCGCTTACTGGAGAGCGCACGAGAAGATCTGCACTTGAACGTGTAAATTTTAGTGTGTGCAAGAAGTTCTGTGCTCGAACAGAGGAAATCGGCGCGCAAGCAAAGAGATTCGCATGCTCTTATTACATGAATGCTATCTCGACTAGGGATGTGCACGATCATTCGATTAATCGATTAATCGAACGCATCAGCGACGATCGAGCATGAAAACGATGATCGATTGGCTCTAAAATTAAATTACTTTAAATCTTTCTGATTGGTTATGCTGGTATTTGGGCGGTAGTTTGATATTTGATTGGTTATGGATGCAGGGAGTTGCGGTCCAGAGAGACCTGAGCGCAGATGGAGTATAGGGGGTCACACACCAGAAGCGCCGCGTCGCGCCACGCAGCGCATTTCAGAATTCTAAACGTAGGTTTCAGGGTACACAGCGGTGCCCAGCCACGACTCAGGACATTTCATATTACTGCCGCGTCACAGAGCGCCATCTGAATAGTTTCATTTTAAATACCATGCGAATGTGCGCGTCTGGTGTGTGATGCTTTCAGCTGTCATGTGCGCGCCGTGTCAGACAATCTTTTCGGCGAGGACTAGTCTATGGCACGAGTGATGATGTTTCACTGAACCCACCAAAATCGAAAGCTACTTCATGGAGCCATGCATCTCTCTAAACCCGGATCCTTTATTGTGGTGCAAGTAAATGAGTCTCGATCTGCAAGGCTAAGCACCTTTGCCCAGTGGTACCTGGCTGTTCCTGCAACTTCTCTGCCTTCTGAGCGCCTTTTTTCCACCGCCGTCTAATTGAAAATAAACTTCGCACTCGGCTTTCATCGGAGCATGTAGACCGGCTGATCTTTTTGAAAAAAACATGTAGTCCTTCCTTGTGTTAAGTTTTATTAGCTATGCATGATAAATATTCAGGCTGTTTTTCTTTTAAGTTTAAGCAGCATAGTTAAATTAGGCCGGCTTTATTTTATTTACCTCCACTGACTGATCACTTTGAAAGAAATGTTATTTTACCCAATCTTTAAGTTTTATAGATGTGGTAAAAAATATTCAGGCTATTTTTATTTTAAGTTTACGCAGCCAAAATATGCTAGCTTCTAATTTTAGTTAGGCTATGTGCTAGAGATGCGCGGATCAGCTGAAATATGCCCGAATCCGCTCCTTCATTCTAATCATCTGCTCGCCACCCACCCACACATTTTATTTTATTTTATTTTATATTTGGATATATATATATATATATATCCACTCCCGAGCCCGCACCCGATCGACATACTAATTCTAATTCTTTGTTTTAAGCATGATGATAGGTTACTGTGGATCGTTCGTTATTAACAGCAGATTCAGCTTTTACATATGGAAAAAGATAACAAAAACGGTGTCACTTCAGCCTAAACAGCAGCTATGTTATGTTATGTTTATAGGCTATGTTATGTTTACTTGGTCTTTTTCTTTGCACTGTGCTTGGGCGTCTCATCTTCACATTCTGCGAAGTCCACTCTCTGTTTTTTGCTGGTCAACTGCTATGACCCACCCGCAATTAATCATAATGTATTTTTTTATTACCCAACCCGCGGATTATCTGCAGCGCCCGCGGATAGCCTATATCGCCCTCCGCGCATCACTGCTACTTAACAGCCGTTTGGTTAAGTTTTGGTGAAACTTTATTTTTGCAAACCTTTTACAAAAAAAAAAAAACCTTTTTGATCCACATCGGTTGTGATGCTGCTGAAGTAAAATATTGTTTTGGTAAAAATGTCAGTTGAATAAAATAACTGAAATGCAGAGTATCATGTGTTTTTATTGTTGTTGTCAACAATGTAGAGAAAGGTAGATTATAGTTTTAAAAACGGATGCAAAATATTTATAGTAATAATAAGACACATATTAAAGGGGATAATACTGTAAAATAACTTTGGTTTCTTTTTTCTGCGCGGCTTCAGTTGCCGTTGTTTTAAAGCGCCCTGCGCACCGCATCCACTTTCTGGTTGGCATGTAGTTCAAGCTCACATGCATTTTGTGTAGATAAACACAATTTGTAATATAATATTTTCATATTGTGTCTCTAGGCTTTATGATTATTTTATTTACAATGCCTCATGTAGAAAACCTACATGCTTCACGTCAGTGGCGGTTCGAATGGCACCCTGGGCGAACCACCTGCTTTTAGAAATGTACTTGGAAATAAAATTATTATTATTATTATTATTATTATTATTATTGTACAATTATTATTCTAAATAAATAACAGAAATCAATCCAAAATGTAACTGGAAAAATGTAGACACAGCTGGAGTGATAAGCTAAGAAGCTAAGATCGCAAAAAATCTTTTGCTTGAATATTAAAGTAAATTCTATAGAATACAAAGAATATATATTTTATGTAATTATCTGTAGTCTTAGACCCGACTCATGGCTGAGAATTAATGTTATTAAGTCTTACCTCCCTGATTCATCATCTCTGCTTTCTGCTTCATAGCCATATAGTCAAAATAAGATCATCATCATCATATAATAACTTTAGTTTTGTCGACTTGCAAAGCTCGCTGCGCGCCGACACCTCTGCATTAAAGTTACTCCGGTTTCACAGTACATAAGCGGCATGTATTTTACCGGCGTGCATGTAGCCTAAACAACCGGTAGGCCTATTCACACCGGGTGCAGAGCAGTGCGTGAGGCGCGCAGGAATGGTTTTCTGCACGCATGCATGCATCAGTTTGCTTTCACCACCTTTGTTTCGGTTGCACATAGACAATAACAAACTTGCACATGCAAAATACGCCAAATGTGAATGGCCTCTAACGTCTTTATTCTGGGATTCCTACTTTAAATTAATACACTTAATACACAGTAAATCGTAACTCAAAGCTTGTACTGGGGCTCGTTTTTTTCGCACCGTCTCCCCGTGCCACCCAGATGCCGCTATGGGCATCGACCATATTGCCCATGCCTACATACGCCACATGTTACACTTCTTTAAATGTTTACTGTGTTAACCAATATTGATGGTGATTTTTAATAACCCAACAGCATTGATTTAATTGTTTTCTGAATCCTGTCATAGCTTTATCAACAACATTTTTAACAGGGCTTTATAAATATATATATATATATATATATATATATATATATATATATATATATATATATATATATATATATATATATATATATATATATATATATATATTTATTTATATTTATATTTATAAATATATATATATATATATATATATATATATATATATATATATATATATATATATATATATATATATATATATATATATATATATATATTTATTTATATTTATATTTATAAATATATATATATATATATATATATATATATATATATATATATATATATATATATATATATATTTATTTATATTTATATTTATAAATATATATATGGCTGATTCCATGAAAATGTCAACCTTATCATGAAAAAATAAACTTTTGACCAAAATAACAAAACCAATTTAAATTTGCTCATTAAGGTCTGTATTTTATTGTTATGATGTGCTCTTGTCGAATTTTTAAGGAAATTGCTTTGTTTGTCGATGAAATATGAGGATTGTGCCAATTGGAAATTTCTGTTTCATCAAACCACATTGCATGCTTTCAAAAAAGAGGTTAAAGACAGACTTTTTCCATGTTTTATTTTAACAGTAAGCATTCTGCAGAAGGATTGGGGTCTGTAGTATAAATAATTACCCTCACTTATTCATAACATCGCTGTCTTTTTAATTCATGAGCTACATATTTAAGACATCACGCAGCTTCGATCACGTGTCACGTCCGTAACGATTTAATGAAAAAGTTTATATTGTGTAATAAATATTAGCACAAATAAAATGAAACTATACATACAAAGCCAAAATATGTCCATGCTAATTATGATTAACAATTCATCTCAGGTCTTTGTTCTAAACAACCATAATTTTGCGTTACGGACGTGATCATTTGAACTCCCTATTATAAGCAAATGACTATAGCGCATATTTGTTCATTATGATGCTGCATTACAATTGCTGACTTGCATTACAAAATATCCATAATATGTTATATCAAGAATTGAACATTTCAGTTAAACAAACCATTTTAGTAACATTTCATAAATAAATGTTTAATAAAGAGAACATAACGATTTATAAATATGTTACATATTGCCATAATCTTGGCGCATAATCTTGGTGTTTTGGCGATGCAGCATAGCGGACCTTGTGTTGAAGCACTTCTTGTTTATTTGGTAGATAACTAACTATCAAATAATACATCCAATAATTAAGATACAATTTATAGCAAACGAAATTCATTTCAAGAAGATATTTTTTCCAAGAGAAATATGTGAAATGTATATAAATAATATATAAACTCTGCGGTTTTTTCCGTTCCGTATAAAATAAGGTTTCGTTTGCCTGGCAGGGAAATACACAGTTTAAATACATTAAATATAAAGGCTGGTTATTTTATATGCATGTAGCTGTGATTTTATTCGACATTATTTTCTTGAGAAATTGCAAAGACAGCATTTATCCTGTCAAAAAGTGTTTCATCGGCACTATCATGATCGCGGCTACATTGTACGAAATCTTTACAAGGGGAAATCTGGTGCATAACTTAAAATATATTAAAAAAAACAGGGGGTTCAACACAAATCATGTCGCGGATAAGTGCGAAAAAGCAAATGCAAACATTAAATAAAAGATTTCGTACCTGAACACTTCACGCAGAAGCGACCTGCGTAAGCCCAACGCAATCTCCCATACTGTTAAATCTGCTAATTATTTCTGCACACTTGCACGAGGCTCTCTCAGATTTGAGGCTCGCTTAATATCCTCTTAATATATCTTCAGTCCAGTGCTCACGCTACAATAACCTCCATGCATTTGGTCTTTTTTTCCACTACTCAAAATGCGCACGATACACACACACATTTAAAAGAGCGGTGTTTGTGGTTCATGCGCGGGTCACGCTGCAGGCACATGCACAGGCTCCAGCGGAGTTTTCGTTTCATGCAAAGCATAATATGTTTTTATTTTATTTATTAAATAACTATTTATAAACATAAATTATTAAAGCGACACTTCATTTTCCAAGCACTTTATCCAAAATCTTAAGCACTTTTCAAACCTTGAAAATAGGCTGAAGCCTCCTTTAAAATTAAAACATTTTTAAAGATTTCCAGCACCCGGCAATTGCGCTTGAGTGCTTATTAAAATCATATTACAGACGGCAAAATAAAAATAAAATCTTGATATTGATCTAAGCTTTAACTACATTATAGGAGTATATTTGTTAGAAAATCGATAGGATCAGCTGTAAATATTTCATTCAATATTTTTACACAATCGGTTATAAACTATAGCCTATAAAAGATAAACATTATATATCGTACACGCCAATAACCAATGGCTATTTTTTCTATTCTTGTTTTACATAGCCTACAAAAAACTTTTCTTCCTTTTCTTCTGTGGACTCTTTGCAACCTGACATGACTGCCGACGAGAAAACGAAAGCAAGCGCATAGAGTGGACAAATTAAACTATTTATTCCATCGACTAACACATTAACTAGAATTAACTTTGTAATCAAATATAATATTGCTATAACTGTAACACAACTAGATGTTGATACTATACGCAGCACGGTCTTGCGCACTTACAATCCAGCAATGATTCAAGTTCGTCTGGAAACACTAACATCAGGAGCTCGATAAACATATTATAGCTGAATATGTTTATTAGCAATTCTATATCATTCATAATAATAAATAAGCACCATGTTAGCATGCAACATTGTTTACGAATTGAGTTTTGAACATTTGAACGCACGTTAACCTTTAACAACACATGCCCTAATGAATTAAATATAACAAGGTGATATCTATTTAAGTTTGATTAATTGTGCAACCTTACCATTCAGAAGTCTCAGAGGTCAAAGTTTGTTGGTTTACATGACCAACAGATATCCACAAATAGGTCTTTGTTAAAGTTTTGAAAGCATTTGTCTGATTTTCAGAACGTGTCAAGTGTCAATTTTAGAGCAGTCACGCCCGTAACAAAGAGCGGTCACGTCCGTAACGAAGAGAAGTCACGTCCGTAACGACAGTCTTTCCTCATTAAGACAAAAATGAAAAACTAAATGAAACAAATTATATATGTTCCATGCAGAGCCAACCCTTGTCCTTTGACTGTTATAATATTTTTTGGCTTCTGCATTTTTATTCACAGAATTTCCACAAAGTATGTCAACTCACAAAAACGCATGTCTTTTTTTTGTCACGTCCGTAACGCATTCATTTTTCCGTCATTTTAAATATAAAACACATGAATAGACTGATATTTTTTTGATGCCTGAACTCTATGGTTAAGGGGTAAGAAAAATATAAACAGATATTTCAATATTCTGGTAACATATACTTTCTCTGAGTATATATGTTTCATTTTTTTACTCCAAATGTCACATCCATAACGCTGGAATCAGTAATATTTATATATATATATATATATATATATATATATATTAATTGAATGTTATTTAATTGTTGCTATGAGGCACACACGCCCCGCCTCTTGATTAAGCCCCGCCCCTATGACGCACACACGCCCCGCCTCTTGATTAAGCCCGCCCCGATTAATCGAGTACTCGTTTGTCAAACCTGTGGATTAATCGAAATGAAGAATGGTCAGAAATGCCCATCCCTAATCTCGACTTGTTATACTGCGTGTAATATTTGTCTTTGAAATAGTTGGCAGATCTGTGTAAAAAAAAAAGTCCTGCTGCCACTGCTGAAAAAAATCCTAGAGGAAACACTGTATGTATATGTATACATGTGTATATATTTTAAGCTTACTATATATTAAATGAATGAGTAATAAAAAAATGTCACCCTCTCACAGTTGTCATGAAGGGTAATATTAGCTAAACACACCCAAACTATTTTTGTACCAGGCTGTATAAACCCCTTTTCCTGCTGTAAAGTTGGACATTGTAACATGCAAGGGAGTCTATGGGATTCATTCCCTTTTGAATCCAGCCTCAAGTGGCCAAGCGAGGAATTGCATTTTCAGTCACTTCCTTATTGGCTTCACGGGGGAGAGCAGTTCCTTTGTTGCTTATGTCATTCTTTCATTTTTAATTATCTGTTGGCTGTTTTATATCATCTCCTCATTCATCAAACATCAAGAGATGTTGTATAGGGTTTTATTGCAATGTGGGTTTTCATACTGTGGTTGAGTTCTAAAAATATTTGGTTTTTAACATCTGTTATTTCATTGGCTGCTCAATGCTTCTGTTGCATCATGGGAAGGAACTTGCCGTGTGATATCATGATACTCCATTGTTCAAGGAAAAATTTTTAAGTGAATCTTAACATGAGCTGATCAACAAAATCTTGGGTTTTGACTCTAATAAATTGTATGAAATGAGTTGGATGTCAAATCGTCATTGAGAGTTTATCTTCCGTAAGTGCCCCCTGATCAGGGCGGCTGTACAATTCATACTTACCTGGCAGGGGAGACACCATGATCAGGAAGGTGGTTCACCCAGGGTGAGGCTCAACCATTGCACTTCGGTTGTGCTGACCCCTGCGAATTCCCCAAATGTGGGAATCTCGACTGCATAATTTCTGGTAGTGGGGGACTGCGTTCGCGCTCTCCCCTGATCACATGGTCAAAAATAGAATGAATGTTTGCTCAGTATTTTCTTTCCGATTCCTTTGTTATAGATGGGGTGCAATAAACTGGTGAGCTGTGCATGTGCAACCAAAATGACGCTTTTCTGTTTGCCAACATAAGCATATAGTGTAACGTTGCATAAGATGCCTATCAGTTTTGCAGCAAAATGTGCATCAGTGACACATAATTTATTGTATTTTCAGCCTCGGTGGATTTATGCTCTTCACTCTTAAAAAAAAAAAAAGCATATTTGCATTAGCAAACTTTATTTTATTGTTCAATAAAACAAAAAGTGTAATAATACCATATATTGTGATAGGTAACTTGTATGCATGTGTATATATACATGCATACAGGGGTTGGACAATGAAACTGTAACATTAGCCAACTTGGTGTTGGAGGTTTCATGGCTAAATTTGACCAGCCTGGTGACCAGTCTTCATTTATTGCACGTTCCAATTGTAAGATCAGAGAGTGAAGGTTTAATAAGCAGAGTATTTGCACAGTTTTGCTTGAAATATTGAAATGCAGCATACCATTAAGGAGGAGGAACCACACCCAACAGGAGTAACTGGAAGTAAGAGATATTTGTCTGAAATGGATCTCTGAGTGCTAACCCGGATAGTAACCAATAATACCTAAAACCACACCTGTCCAAGTCACGGCAGATTGAAATGTGCAACCTGAACTCTACGTTTTCCATCAAAACATTTCGTCTGCAGCTCCACGGTGTCAATATACATGGCCGGGCTACTATAGCTAAACCTTCGGTCACTTGTGCCAATGCCAAATGTTGGTTTCAATGGTCCCAGCAATGAAAATATTGAGCTGTGGACAGTATAACATATTGTTCTCTCATTCTACCTTCTCGGCCTTTCCCGCATTCTGGAGAGTTACAGTGGGTAGAACCCCTAATGAACTGTACCACGCGGACTGTTGCATGACCAGAGTGAAGCATGGGGGTGGATCAGCAGGGTTGGGAGTAATGCGTTACATGAGTAATGTATTACATTTTCCAGTAACGCAGTAGTGTAAGGCATTCCTAATTAATTTTCAGTAATATTTTACTCTGTACATGTTCAGTAACGCGTGCGTTACAACAAAATTTTCGCCGGCAAGACATTAACAAACAAATAGCGTAGTTCTATTTAATGTTCGTGGTGAGTGAACATACGTGTGTGTTGTCATTAATCTCCCTCTGGCTGTTGGAACTTTTTACTTTGAACGCGGAATGATTTTAACTTCTGAGCTCGAGATCTGGGGCTATTGGCTCAGCCCGGTTCGCAGTAACCTTAAGCCCTAACGCGCAGCGGAAAAGCGGCAAATAGATGAAAATGGCATAATTACATTTGCGAGATGGACGTACATGCATGGCGTTGTTTCACTGACAAATATCATAAGCGCAGTTTTACAAGTCGAGAGCGCATTCATGTAAGACGAGCGAGCGAATGCGCCAGTTTCCTCTGTCCGTGGACAAAACTCCTCGCGTGCACTCAAAACACTGGCTGCTCACGTGCGAATGATCTGCTCTCGCTCCGTCAGATGATGCAGACTCATAGTTTCTGCCTTGTGTTTCCTCCTCTTTTCGTGCTTTTGCTCTCTAGAGATCCTCCTGTCAAATTGTTATCTTAAGAATGTTGATATGGTTTATATATTGCTGCACTATTTACCTACAGGTATTTTCTACAGGTAAATTTTATAATACTAGTGTTTTTGAGTGTTAGGTAGGTATACTGCCTAGGGATGCACCGATGCCGATACTTGGATCGGATATTGGTTCGATATCGCATATTTTTGCTGGATCGGGTATCGGCCAGCTGGTACCGATCCAAATCCGATCTTGCGCGTGCGCTATATTTTGTGTTTATAAGCCAACTAATAGGCTACATGAAGCCTATTTTAAGGCACTAGAACATTGTCATGTAGGCCCACTATATCCGAAATGTTCTGAAGCCATTCAGTTTAATGTGAAGCACAGATGAATATTAAAGTGTTTAAATTCATGTTCAGTTCAGCCCTTCCCGCCGCTGCGCGGCTGCGCCCGTCA
The DNA here is from genome assembly GCA_903798195.1 of Danio kyathit. NCBI lineage: Eukaryota > Metazoa > Chordata > Actinopteri > Cypriniformes > Danionidae > Danio > Danio kyathit. Next base: position 26,487,309 of record LR812525.1, on the reverse strand, counting down.
ATCATTCTCCATTCATTCACAATTCAGTCTGCTTCGCATTTGACAACAGGAAAAACTTTCTCTAAGACTATTTGTTCCCTTTAGTCTAAATAATTAGTGGAGATATGCATTAGTTTTGCATTAAATGGGTTCATTTTGACCTGCAGCAGGAGTTTATTTCATCATGTTTGCGCTGCTGTGTGTGTTAGATCAGATCGCATTCGCAATACTGGAGTGCAGACGGTTATTACCTGCTCTTCACACACAAAGTAGGCCTACCTGAAATGTTTAGAAAAGCCTCAATAATGCATTGAACAGATCCTCGACGCACTTATTTCTTCCATTTGAGCTGCTGTTTTGCAAATGTCTGCAGATACCGAAGCGCTGCGCGCTGTCTCTGATGCATCAAGCGCTTTCATTCACGTGCCGGCTGCATGCGCAGAGGCGACGTGCGCCGCTCCGTATAAGATTATTCTTACAATGTGTTTGTTCTCCCATCCTTCAGATTGAGTTTATTTTTCTACGGTGAATACATTAATTGCTGCGAATAGTTTCAAAGCCTGGCCCATTGTGGTCAATAGTTTATTAAATAAATTAAAGGTGAAACTGACGGGCGCAATATGGATTGTTATTAACAGAAAATGATTTAGCCTAATGTAGGCTATTCTGAAACTGTGAACATTTCACTGTAATTTTATATATTAATATTTTATTAAACAGACCAGTTTGTGTTTTGGCGCTGAAGCATATAAGATTTGGAGAGGAATTATTAAGTAAAACTGGCATCAGACGGTTTAGATTAATCTGCATCAAACCTGCAGGAAAATATCAGGCTGTAATTAATAAATTTAATAAAAGGCTGATTATTTTACCAACGATGTCAATAGCCTATTGCAGATTTCAAAGAAAAATCTTAATATTAAAAAGGAAAGGACAATCTCACAAGGAATGCTCAAATAATGTAGCCTAGTTTTACAGCAAGCATGTTTAGTTAGATTGTGCCGTCTGTCATGTATACCTGTTATTTTTTTACTAAAGAAGATGATTTTAGTTTAGCACCAGAGCTATAGAAACTGCTCATTTCGGTTAATTTGGGCTCGTTAACCGAATGTTAACCGCTAACAGATTCATATTAAAATATCAATAAAAAAAATAATTAACGTGCCTATATTTTGTATGACACATTAAATATTGCATTTTAAAATACTTATTTATTTTAAATGCAAACAGCATACAGAACATAATATAGCATCTTCACCTGCTGTGTTTTAGCAGCATATAGAAAAACAGAAACTAAACAAAAATAATAAAATAAATCCTGCTCTAGGTCTTTCCCCTAAATGACAAGTTTAAATTACAAAACGAATACACTGACTGAATACTTTTTAAGAACCGGCAGGCTGTTTGTCCAATCATGTTTTTTTTCTTCCATCAAATAAAAATATCAGGCTACCTCAAATAGATCGCTCCAAAATATGCATTTAATTAATGTTAATCAATTAATGTTAAATATGACAAATCTCCTGTCAACATGTTTAATAGAATTCATTAGTTTAAAGATTATGTATTTAATTACGATTATGACTTATTTCCTCTGTCTCATTCATGGTTCATGTGCGCGCGCTGCGTGTAATGAAAGACAATGAACCTAAAGGCTCTATGTTGACTTTTTGTAAAGTATTGGCTACTACATAGCATATAACAATTTTGTTGTTTACATATGATATTGCATTATTTGCATACATGTTTTTTTAAGCTGTAAAATGAAAGCCTCAGTTTGGTGCGAGGTCCATTAGCCTACGCAAAAAAAAAAAAAAAAAAAAAAAAAAAACTTTAGATTTGTTTGATTGGTAGATTAGGCTATGTAGGCTATTTAGAAAATTATATTATATAAGAAATATTAATAACTGTAATTTTCCAAATAGAAAAAAGGTTGGTTTGTTAGTTGAACACTAAATCACCAATAGCCTATTTATTGAGTTTATGACACGGCTCTGGCAACACAGAGGCGATCCACATCAGCGCTGGGTGGTTTGTCAACAATTCTGTGTCAAACTATGAGCAGAAATATCCTTCTTTCATTTTGCTTCTTTGACAAAATATGTAGGCACGTGTGGTTGCACGTTACTGTTACTGCACGCGCTTTTCCATTCCAAAAACGCGAGGCGCACTGCACTGCCTTTATTGATGACAAGATAAAAAGGAGCGCGGTGCTCTTTTTATGTCACTAGGAAAAGACTGAATCAGCTGAGCCGTATTGTGCGCGAGTGTTCCTGTCAGTAATTGTAATTTTAAATTGCATTATGATATTTAAGATTTGTAAAGTCATACAGCTTTGAATGACTTGAAACAGCGACCACAAGTCTCTCCTCCATCATTAAAAGCTCGCCGAAGTCGTCTTGACAAAACAGACACTGCTGTCACATCAAAGAAAACCCCGCCTCTGCTTTCATTTGGTTGAAGAATGAAAAAGACGAGACTGACGTAACACGCTTTTTCCGCAGGAGAGCACATAGCGCGCAATGGCAAAACATTAGTAAACCATGCAAAAGATGCACCTATCAGTCTCAACGCAAAAAGCATTGGGGACAACAAAAAAAACGGCACAGTATCGGGATCGGATCGGTATCGATCGATATTCAGAATTTTGGTATCGAGATCGGATCGGTTGGGAAAAAATGGTATCGGTGCATCCCTAATACTGCCTATGTTTTAGGCTAGTATTATTTACAACTTGTTAATGAATGCTTCAGCATACTGTAGTATTAAGAATAGTGAACTCTGAATAAAATTAACTACAAAGTGTAGTTTTACAGTAAAATGTGGTGAATTGTAGTATAATATACCCTATATTGTAAAAAAACAAAAACTACAGCACTGGGTCATTTGTTTATATTACACTTGTTGTGTTACCATAGCAACTATAGTATTGCATATAAATATCATACACAGCCAAAAATGTTATGGTTTATTAGATTAAAAATTATAAGTCTGTTTTAGCATTTTGGTTATTGTTAATAAATAGCGCACCAATATAAATCATATCAAAAAGCACAAAAGGAAAAGGAAACAAGACACATATGAGTCTGCATATAATCTCACTGAGCAAGTGTACTGAGAACGCGCAAGAACATTTGTGCGTGAGCAGTGCATATTTGAGAGAACGTGAGAAAATTTGCACACCAGCAGCGTATATTTGAGAGCTCGCAAGCAGTTTTGTCCACAAACAGAGGAAATTGGTTCACGAGCATTATATTGAGAAAGCTATGGTCATCATGCTCACTTTGTGCATGACAGTTTTGTGTTGTGAGCCATTTGAATTTAAAGTGAATACAATAATGGCAACAATAAGAAAAGAAATCTGCATTTTGTCATGGCATTGGAGTTTACATAGAGGCCTGTGGTGTCTAATATGAATATAGTCAAGCCATTCACAGATATTGCCAGATAACCACTTTACCTCTTCCATACTTTTAACAGATCATTTGTGAATCTGACTGTCATTCTTTCTTGCATTGTCTTTAGCCTTCACGTTGCCAATTATATACTATATTGTTAGTAGCCTGGATAGGTCACAGTCATTCTGCTACAACATATCGCTTTCTACTGGATGGTCTGCAGTACATTTGGTCGTTTTAGAATGTTAAGTTCTAATGCTGTAGTTATTTTGGTGAAAGTAACTAAAAAGTAATATAAGAGTAATGTAACATATTACAATTTTGAGACAGCAATATTGTAATGTAAGGCATTACTTTTAAATAACAGTAACAAGTAATCTGTAATGTATTACAGTTTGGAAGTAACTTGCACAACACTGTGGATCAGTGTTTGTTTGGGCTGCAATATCATGACATTCCCTGGGTCCAATACTTGTGCTAGATAGGCACATCACTGCCAAGCACTACTGAACCATTCTGAAGGACCATGTGCACCCAATGGTTCAAAAATTGTATCCTGAAGGTGAAGTCATGTATCAGGATGATAATGCTCAAATACACACAGCAAAACTGGTGACAGAGTTCTTTGAACATAAAAGTGAAGTTGAACATCTCCCATTGCCTGCACAGTCACCCGATCTTAATATTATTGAGTGACTTTGCGATGTTTTGGTGTATCGAGTCAGGAAATGTTTTCCCCCTCCAGTATCATGTAGTGACCTGGACACTATTTTGCAAGAAGAATGGCTCAAAATTCCTCTCACCATGGTGCAGGACTTGTATCTGTCATTCCCAAGACAAATTGATGCTATACACTCTGCTCTTACTGGTGGAATGTGCAACGTTTAATTTAGAGTAATAGCACAGTTTTGCTTAAAATATTGAAATGCAAACAACATTTTAGGTGACTTATCAGAGTTCAAAAGAGGACAAATTGTTGATGCTTGTCTCGCTGGCCCATCTGCGACCAAGACAGCAAGTCTTTGTGATGTATCATGGTGTCCAGGGTAGGGATGCACCGATACCATTTTGTTGAAACCGATCCAATCTCGATATTAAAATTCTGAGTATCGACCGATATAGATCAGATCCCGATATTGTGCTGTTTTTAATTATTATTATTTTTTTATTATTAACATAATACAGTTTCTATAGTTCTGGTGATAAACTCAAATAATTTATCTTCTTTAGTAAAAATAACAGACCTGTAGGCCTACTGTAGATGACAGATGGCACAATTTAACTTAATATGTTGCTTGCTATAAACTATGGATTACATTATTTGAGCATTCATTATGACATTGATCTGATCTGTTGTGGTCCAGCCTGTTTCCTTTTTAATATTCAGATTTTTCTTTGAAATCTGTAATAGGCTACCACTATTGACCCTAATCGTTGGTAAAACAATCGGCCTTTTAGCAAAGCCTGATATTTTCCTGCAGGTTTGAAGCAGACTAAACTAAACTGTCTGAGGCCAGTTTTACTTAATAAACATTCCCTCGCCTATAGTGAGATGGAGAAACTGAAAGCATGCCTGTAAAATAATTTTTTTTGTCTGAAAAATTATCTTTTTGAAACGAATTTCGTTTGGTAAAATTAGTTGGTTCTTTTAATGCGTTTATGTTAGTCAGTTATCTACAAAATAAACAAGAATATTTGAGGTGAAGTTCAAAACAAGGTCCGCTTATATGCTTTATCTGACAAACTGGTCTGTTAAATAAAATATTAATATAAATAAAATTACAGGGAAATATTCACAGTTTTAGAGTAGCCTATATTAGGCTAAATAATTTTCTGTTAATGACAATTCATATGCCCCCCGGGCCATCATTTTCACTTTTAATAATTTAATAAACTAAGCCACAATAAACAAGGCTTTACAAACTTTTCGTGGCACAAACATAAGAAGGAACAAACATTCACGGAAGGAACTTAATAACATAAACTTAGCCTATTATAAGAATAATCTTACGGAGCGGCGCATGTCGCGTCTGCGCAGCCGGTGCCTGAATGAAGGGCTTGCATCCCTGAGACACAGCGTGCACAGCCCTCCGGTATACGGACACTTCCAAAACAGCAGCACAAAGGAGAGAAATCAGTGCGTTGAGGATGTCCAATGATTATTGAGCCTTTTCTAATTTAAAGTTTCAGGTAGGCCTATTTTGTGTGTGAAGCACAGGTAATAGCCTAATCCTACTCCAGTGTTGTGAATGCGATCTGCTGATCTAACAGACACAGCGCGTGATTTAGAAACAGCAATGATCTCCATGTTGCACGTCAAAATGAACCCATTTAATGCAAAACTAAATGCATTTCCCCACTGATTATTTAAACTAACAGGAACAAATAGTATTGGAGAGTTTTTTTTGTGCTTTCATGAATGCGACACGCAGTTTGAATTGTGAATGAATGGAGAATGATTGACAGGCGCAGCGGCGGGAAGCGCTGAAGTAAACATGAATTTAACCATGTGAATATTCATCTGTACTTCACATTAAACTATAGAATGGCTTCAAAACATTTATGATATAGTAGGTCTGCTTGACAACTTTCTAGTGCCTTATATATAGGCTTCCTTCGTGGCTTTTGTTGGCTTATAAATTACACAGAATACAGCGCACGCGCAAGATCGGATTTGGATCGGTACCAGCTGGCCGATACCCGATCCAGCAAAAATATGCGATATCAAACCGATATCTGATCCAAGTATCGGGATTGGTGCATCTCTAATCCAGGGTAATGTCAGCATAACTAATTAATTATTATAGTCTAAAACCGGGTGTTTCAGTTTCATTGGCCAACTCGCATATATATATATATATGCATATATATATATATATATATATATATATATATATATATATATATATATATATATATATATATATATATATATATATATATATATATATATATATATATATATACAAGGTTTCCGCTACATTCATTCATCCGTGGCGGGCCGCCACGCCAAAATTCATCCCGCCACGGCTACATTACAACTTCTCTTTTAAAACATTTAGTCGTGTTTTTTATAGCGGGTTATAATCGCACCAAAACATATTAGAGGTAAACAGCGCAAACTTTCTGTAACCGTAGTAGTGCTGTGCGCTGTTTGTTCAACCCTTTAAGGTGACATGCTGACTGACTCTCTGTCAGACTGACTGACAGGTGCGTGAGTCCAGCAAACACGGTGTAGCTTTCAGTTTAAGATGAACACAGTTTCCACAAATATACTTTATTGATAAAGGTCAATGACTCTGCATACAATGACTTTATCTTGCTGGAGTTTATAGCCGTTTCATTTTACTTCAGTCGACGCGTTAATGTCGGAAAACGCACCAAATCGCGCTTCAGCAGCGCTTACTGGAGAGCGCACGAGAAGATCTGCACTTGAACGTGTAAATTTGAGTGCGTGCAAGAAGTTCACGAAGAGGAAATCGGCGCGCAAGCAAAGAGATTCGCATGCTCTTATTACATGAATGCTATCTTGACTTGCAATACTGCGTGTAATATTTATCTTTGAAACAGTTAGCAGATCTGTGTAAAAAAAGTCCTGCCGCCACTGCTGGAAAAAATCCTAGAGGAAACACTGATATATATATATATATATATTAGGGCTGGACAATATTTCAATAATATATATCGCGATAGATTTTTTTTCAATAACGATGATATGAGTTTTGAACCCATTTTCGGTATTTCGATATAAATTTGCATATATATTTTTTATTATATACATAAGATCTTATACATTTTATCACTTGTCACTGAATTACTTTCAGTGCTCAGCCGTCAGAAAGAGCGTGATGTCACCTGCATGATGACGTACATCACAGACACGCTGCCAGCGCTTAGCAGCACACAGTCTTTTACAGTCTATGGCAGCACAAGCAGTTGGTTAAGCTCCGTGACCGTCGCAAAAAGGTTTAGCTACAAAATGAGTGCCCTGAATGCAGATGTGAATAAACAAGCTTCCACAAGTAAGAATGCAGACGAAATACAGTAGTTGATATAAAAGAAAAAAGACTTAATGCAGTGGGGTGGAAGTGGTTCGGCTTTTTAAGTTCCGATAAATTTATAGTTTCGGTGCTCTGCAAATTGTGCAAATTTATCGCGCGATAATAAAAAAAAAAAAGAATATATTCTCAAAGTTGGGTTGGGAGCTGGGTCTATTCTATGCAAGCTAATGAAAGCTATGATGACTTTCACCTTGGTATTTTAGCGCGGATGTATACCTGGCCGGTAAGCCGTCTAAAGAGTGCCCTTCTGAATCAGATCAGCAGGATGCCTGACTCTAACTGAAGTTCGGCAGTTTTACTTTAACTCATGAACATTTCCTTCATGCGCCGTGACAAACTGGGGTATTAGACTCAAATAATAAGTAAGGACTGGTGAGAGTGTTATGGAATTTAATAACTCACGCCAACTGGAAAGAAAAAAACTTCCGCATTTCGCGGTGTGTGTGTGTGTGTGTGTGTGCGGTCCTTTAGTGACAGCCGCCTGTGTGGATCTTGTCGGAAAATATGGCGAAAAGTCCTACATGACGTAATAGTTTGTCAGTAATGCCACTAATATCTGCATACTCCACGTCTTAATTCCTTTTCTGTTTAGTTCAGTTATGACTTTAGTCGCATTAAGGTAATCAAAAATCGCTGTTTACATGGTAGACTCTTAATCAGAGTATTGTTTTAATCATATTAAAATTGTATTAAAGTATTGTTGCCCATGTAAACATACTCAATGCTTGACACACCGTCAGGGCTCTGTGAACTTGTCTTTGCGAAGCAGCATTTTCTGTATGTACGTACACTAAAAGCAAGGTTGAAATCGCTGTTTGAAGCTTATGTAGGCCTACAGTTCAACATTCATGTTTAACTGAATAAACAGTTAGTAAACACAAGCACATCTTATTGAACATAAATTATTTTCATCACCAATTATCATAGTAGAACAGTTTCTCAAGCAGTTTGTGATGCATTTTGGAAACAGGAGATGAGCCCCTGGTCTAATGCGCCACCTGGTTTGAGAAACCCGTTCTCAAAGACTTATTATTTTGGTAGCACATATATTCTGAATGCCATCAGCAGAATTCAAATGAGCCATTTAATCTAGATTAATTTCGAGATTAATCTAGATTAAAAAAATTGATTTATGCCCAATCTATATATATATATATATATATATATATATATATATATATATATATATATATATATATATATATATATATATATATATATATATATATATATATAAATAAGCTAAGTCTGAGAGTTTTATTTATTTGATTGTTTATTTCACATTTATTGCTTGTGAAGGCTAAATACAAATAAAAAGTGAACATATTTTATTTTTTTTGTACTGTTTTTATTTAAAAAAAAAAAAAAAGTTATAAGAGCCTGGAGGTGTTATAGACTTTACAAATTCACATGTAGTCATTTGTAGGTACAGACATTCATTGTGTGCGCTCTTGGCAGTTTTTTTTCTCCTGTCTTTTTAATATTATCCATATCGATATCGGAATTATATCGTATCGACCGAAATTAAGAAATATATCGTGATATAAATTTTTGCCATATCGTCCAGCCCTAAATATATATACAGGGAGTGCAGAATTATTAGGCAAGTTGTATTTTTGAGGATTAATTTTATTATTGAACAACAACCATGTTCTCAATGAACCCAAAAAACTCATTAATATCTAAGCTGAATATTTTTGCAAGTAGTTTTTAGTTTGTTTTTAGTTTTATCTATTTTAGGAGGATATCTGTGTGTGCAGGTGACTATTACTGTGCATAATTATTAGGCAACTTAACAAAAAACAAATATATACCCATTTCAATTATTTATTTTGACCAGTGAAACCAATATAACATCTCAACATTCACAAATATACATTTCTGACATTCAAAAACAGAACAAAAACAAATCAGTGACCAATATAGCCACCTTTCTTTGCAAGGACATTCAAAAGCCTGCCATCCATGGTGAACAGATCAAAACACTGACAGAATCCATCAACATTGCGTGCAGCAGCAACCACAGCCTCCCAGACACTGTTCAGAGAGGTGTACTGTTTTCCCTCCTTGTAAATCTCACATTTGACGATGGACCACAGGTTCTCTATGGGGTTCAGCTCAGGTGAACAAGGAGACCATGTCATTAGTTTTGCTTCTTTTAGAGCCTTTCTTGCCAGCCACGCTGTGGAGTACTTGGACGCGTGTGATGGAGCATTGTCCTGCATGAAAATCATGTTTTTCTTGAAGGATGCGGACTTCTTCCTGTTCCACTGCTTGAAGGTGTTATCCAGAAACTGGCAGTAGGACTGATAGTTGAGCTTGACTCCATCCTCAACCCGAAAAGGCCCCACAAGCTCATCTTTGATGATACAAACCCAAACCAGTACTCCACCTCCACCTTGCTGGCGTCTGAGTCGGACTGGAGCTCTCTGCCCTTTACCGATCCAGCCATGGGCCCATCCATCTGGCCCATCAAGACTCGCTCTCATTTCATCAGTCCATAAAACCTTAGAAAAATCAGTCTTGAGATATTTCTTGGCCCAGTCTTGCCGTTTCAGCTTGTGTGTCTTGTTCAGTGGTGGTCGATTTTCAGCCTTTCTTACCTTGGCCATGTCTCTGAGTATTGCACACCTTGTGCTTTTGGGCACTCCAGTGATGCTGCAACTCTGAAATATGGCAAAACTGGTGGCAAGTGGCATTTTGGCAGCTGCACGCTTGACTTTTCTCAGTTCATGGGCAGTTATTTTGCGCCTTGGTTTTTCCACACGCTATTAAATTTTTGAAATTTAAATGAAACACTATATTGTTCGTTGATCACGCTTCAGAAGCTTGGCAATTTTAAGAGTGCTGCATCCCTCTGCAAGATATCTAACTATTTTTGACTTTTCGGAGTCTGTCAAGTCCTTCTTTTGACCCAATTTGCAAAAGGAAAGGAAGTTGCCTAATAATTATGCACACCTGATATAGAGTGTTGATGTCATTAGACTACACCCCTTCTCATTACAGTGATGCACATCACCTAATATGCTTAATTGGTAGTAGGCTTTCGAGCCTATACAGCTTGGAGTAAGACAACATGCATAAAGAGGATGATGTGCTCAAAATACTCATTTGCCTAATATTTCTGCACTCTTTTTTATATATTATACACACACACACACACACACACACACACACACACACACACACACACACACACACACACACACACACACGCGGCGCGCGCGCACACATATATATATATATATATATATATATATATATATATATATATATATATATATATATATTATATATATATATATATATATATATATAGTGTGTGTGTACAGAATTTTAAGCTTACTATAAATTAAATGAATGAGTAATGACAAATGTCACCTTCTCACAGTTGTCATGAAGGGGAATATTAGCTAAACACACCAAAACTATTTTTGTACCAGGCTGTATAAACCCTTTTTCCTGCTGTAAAGTTGGACATTGTAACACGCAAGGGAGTCTATGGGATTCATTCTATTTTGAACCCAGCCTCAAGTGGCCAAGCGAGGAATTGCAGTTTCAGTCTTCCTTATTGGCTTCACGGGGGAGAGCAGTTCCTTTGTTGCTTATGTCATTCTTTCATTTTTAATTATCTGTTGGCTGTTTTATATCATCTCCTCATTCATCAAACATCAAGAGATGTTGTATAGGGTTTTATTGCAACATGAGTTTTCATACTGTGGTTGAGTTCTAAAAATATTTGGTTTTTAACATCTGTTATTTCATTGGCTGCTCGTTGCTTCTGTTGCATCATGGGAAGGAACTTGCTTTGTGATATCATGATACTCCATTGTTCAAGGAAAGATTTTTAAGTGAATCTTAACATGAGCTGATCAACAAGATCTTGGGTTTTGACTCTAATAAATTGTATGAAATGAGTTGGATGTCAAATCGTCATTGAGAGTTTATCTTCCGTAAGTGCCCCCTGATCAGGGCGGCTGTACAATTCATACTTACCTGGCAGGGGAGACACCATGATCAGGAAGGTGGTTCACCCAGGGTGAGGCTCAACCATTGCACTTCGGTTGTGCTGACCCCTGCGAATTCCCCAAATGTGGGAATCTCGACTGCATAATTTCTGGTAGTGGGGGACTGCGTTCGCGCTCTCCCCTGATCACATGGTCAAAAATAGAATGAATGTTTGCTCCAGTATTTTGTTTTCGATTCCTTTGTTATAGATGGGCTGCAATAAACTGGTGAGCTGTGCATGTGCAACCAAAATGACGCTTTTCTGTTTGCCAATATAAACGTATAGAGTAACGTTGCATAAGATGCCTATCAGTTTTGCAGCAAAATGTGCATCAGTGACTCATTATTGTATTTTTTAGCCTCTGTGGATTTATGCTCTTCACTCTTTACAAAAAGTATATTTTCATTAGCAAACTTTATTTTATTGTTTAATAAAACAAAAATTGTAATACCATATACTGTGATAGGTAACTTGTGTGCATGTATGTGCACTTGCTTACAGGGGTTGGACAATAGAACTGAAACATTAGCCAACTTGGGGTTGAGGTTTCATGGCTAAATTTGACTAGCCTGGTGACTAGTCTTCATTGATTGCACATACCAACTGTAAGAGCAGAGAGTGAAAGTTTAAGTAGAGTAATAGCACAGTTTTGGGTAAAATATTTAAATGCACAACATTATGGATGACTTATCGTAGTTCAAAAGAGGACAAATTGTTGGTGCGTGTCTTCCTGGCACATCGGTGACAAAGACAGCAAGTCTTTGATGTATCAAGAGCCACGGTACCCAGGTTCAGGACTGGCCTTGTACATTTAGAGGCCATAAGCAGAATAATTTTAGGCCCCTACCTTGCTCTAAATAGTGGAGTATTGCCATTGCAAACTAGTCCACAATGATTATATTGCTTATTAAATACAATCAATGAAACCGAAAAGTAAAGCCTGATTTCTTCTACTTAATAACTGTCTGAATGATTTGGACATTTTAAAACTCCACTGTTTTTGTCAACTAGCAGCTTCAAAAATGAAGAATTAAACAATCTTTAATAAAGGGACCATTGATTCCTACTTTGTGTTCTTTTGGTGTGGTTAAAACATATTCTATTAATTTAGCAAACAGATTGAAGATTCTATAGCTAAAGATTCAAGGTTGGGTTTTTATTTTTATTTTTTATTAATTACAAAGGCAAAAACCCTGCAATGAAACGACACTGAACAATAATTAGCCAAAAGTAAAAATACATAGTAATAAAATATACATTCTGAGCTCATAAAATTAAAAAAAAAAACAGTTAACATTAATTAAAAAATTAATCCATAAATAATAAATTCAATAAGCAAATAATATAAAGTAAATATGAAAAATATTAATATAAATAGTAGAGGTGTGAACCTACACTGGTCTCACGGTTCGGTTACGATTATCATGCCATCGATTCGGTTCAATTCGATATTTCGGTGCATCACGGTGCATTGTCGATGCTTTCCATACACAGTTTTATATTTGGGTGTGGGGGGCTGTCTGTATAAACACACACACATACACATAGACACGCAGCACCAAGCAAGTGACACAGAGCATCACGCCCTCTCTCATTCACAAACATAGACAGCACCAAACAAGCAACACACAGCATCGCTCTCTCATTCACACACATAAACACACACACACGTGCTCGCTCGGGAGCGATATTGTTAGACTGCCCGCTCCCGTTCAACTTACACCAGAGTTACCGACCGCTCCCGCGCTTTATTCTGAAATTTATTACCGCGCCGCAAGAAATCTGGTCTGGTCCCGCGGCTCCCGCCATACAGCCGCGGGAATGCAGACCTATATCCAGAAGTAACAGCCGAGAGGAGAGAAGTCACGCCAACAGGTCAAATGGGCCACAGAGAGAGAGAGAGAGAGAGAGAGAGAGAGAGAGAGAGAGAGGGAGAGAGGGAGAGAGGGAGGGAGGGAGGGAGGGAGGGAGAGAGGGAGGGAGGGAGGGAGGGAGAGAGAGAGAGAGAGAGAGAGAGAGAGAGAGAGAGAGAGAGAGAGAGAGAGAGAGAGAGAGAGTTAACTTTCATTCTCTCAATCGCAGTGAAATAGGGGCTTCTGCTGTAAGTGTCAGTGAAAGAGTGTCCAGAAAACACACACGCAGTGAAATTGTGCAGTTTGTGCGTCAAGTAGGTGGAGCGCTGTAAACACTCGCGCTCTCCTCTCTCGCCATAGAGAGGATAAGTTACCGTGACATAGCGCACACGAGATAAATGACGTCAGTACATAATAAGCGGTTATAATTATTACTGAACCGATACCGAATTGTCCGCGTCTGCATCGCGGTGCACCGAAGAAACAATTAACTTTGACACCCCTAATAAATAACATGAAAAAGGGAAGGAACAAATACTGGGTTAATGTTAATACCCAAACACAGTATTATTCCCTTCAGTCACCTTCCCTGTTCCTTACATTTAAAATTCAGGGTCCAGAGCTTATACTATATTAGAGCTTATATTATTAAATATGTCAGTAAAAGACTCTTCAGTACTATTGCATTTCAGTAAAATTTACCTAGGATCTGACCAGAACTGCTGGATTACACAGGAGTGCTTCATCGTGGACCCTCACAGCATATACAGCCAGTGACTCCTGTAAATCTACTCGAGCTACTGTTTTCATTACAGAAAAACAGAATAAATCTGTTGAAAATGAGCATGATAACTGATGGCATAACTAAGATACGAGACCAAAAGTTACTCTAGTGTAAAGTTATATGTATTGTTCTCCGAGTCCATCTTCAATTTTTTTCCTAAATCTAGGAGAGTTCCAGTGTGGAGAAACCCCAAAGAGGTGTATCACCCAGACTGTTGCATCCCAAGAGTGAAGCATGGGTGTGGATCAGTGATTGTTTGGGCTGTAATACCATGGCATTCCCTAGGTCCAATACTTGTGCTAGATGGGTGCTTCACTGCCAAAAACTGCTAAACCATCCTCGAGGACCATGTGCACCCAATGGTTCAAACATTGTATTCTTAAGGCAGTGCAGTGTATCAGGGGCATACTGCACCAATACAAACAGCAAAACTGGTGACAGTAGTTTGATAAACGTGAAAGTGAATTTGAACATCTCCCATTCAGCCACTGTGGGGTGATTTGGCGAATTGAGTCAGGAAACGTTTTCCTCCACCAGCATCACATAGTGACCTGAAAACTATTTTGCAAGAAGAATTGCTCAATCTCTGTGGCTACTGTGCAGGACTTGTTTCTGTCATTCTTAAGACAAATCAAAGCTATATCGGCTGCAAAAGGAGGCCCTAAACCATAATGAATTATAGTCTAAAACTAGGTGTTTCAGTTTCATTGGCCAACCCTTATATTTGTGTGTGTGTGTGTGTGTGTGTGTGTGTGTGTGTGTGTACAGGGAGTGCAGAATTATTAGGCAAGTTGTATTTTTGAGGATTATTTTTATTATTGAACAAAAACCATGTTCTCACTGAACCCAAAAAACTCATTAATATCAAAGCTGAATATTTTTGGAAGTAGTTTTTAGTTTGTTTTTAGTTTTATCTATTTTAGGAGGATATCTGTGTGTGCAGGTGACTATTACTGTGCATAATTATTAGGCAACTTAACAAAAAACAAATATATACCCATTTCAATTATTTATTTTGACCAGTGAAACCAATATAACATCTCAACATTCACAAATATACATTTCTGACATTCAAAAACAGAACAAAAACAAATCAGTGACCAATATAGCCACCTTTCTTTGCAAGGACACTCAAAAGCCTGCCATCCATGGATTCTGTCAGTGTTTTGATCTGTTCACCATCAACATTGCGTGCAGCAGCAACCACAACCTCCCAGACACTGTTCACAGAGGTGTACTGTTTTCCCACCTTGTAAATCTCACATTTGATCAGATCAGATCAGGTGAACAAGGACGCCATGTCATTAGTTTTTCTTCTTTTAGAGCCTTTCTTGCCAGCCATGCTGTGGAGTACTTGGACGCGTGTGATGGAGCATTGTCCTGCATGAAAATCATGTTTTTCTTGAAGGATGCAGACTTCTTTCTGTACCACTGCTTGAAGGTGTCTTCCAGAAACTGGCAGTACACTCTAAAAAATGCAGGGTTAAAAACAACCCAATTTGGGTTGTTTTGGTAACCCAGCGCTGGGTAAAAAAGGGACGAACCCAACGCTGGGTTACTTTAACCCCAAAAGTTGGGTTACACGTTTAACCCAGCATGCTGGGTTGTGATTTTTAACCCAACTATTAGTTAAAAGTTACTACACTGCTGGGTTGAATGTAACCCAAAAATGGGTCAGAAATTAAATCTAGAACCTGGTGATTAAAATCACTAAAATAAAAACTATTTTACAGCAATACATACTTTAGTAATAGAATTTTATTTATGACAAAACATAAAAAATGTGTCAATATGAATTTAAAACATTTTTTCCATATCCACTTCAGCATTAAGGCCATTTCAATAAAAATTTTATTAACAGAAATGACAGAAACACTGTGACTAAAGTCAGTAACAATGCATCAGACTGAAGTCATAGTAACATTTACATCATGCATAAATCAGGAATCATCAGTAAGAATTAACTGCAATGTAATTGCAGAGTAGAGAAAAATAAAAGTATGTAGAAGTAATGATGAAAATGTATCTAAATGACTGAAGTCAGAATGATTAGCTTAAATTACAAATACAAATTTGTGCACAAACATCAACATATCCTCATATATATAAATCATCAACTGCAATGTAGAAAACATGTGTGAAAGTAATAATGAAAAGGCATCAAACTGATTGAAAAAAACAAAAAAACTAAACAAAAAAATACAAATTTAAAAATAGGAAAAAAATAAAGAAAACATTTTATAACTTTCCCTTTAACAATTATGTGCAAACATCAATATATCCTGAGACATAAAGGACTCATCAGTAAAGATGATCAATTGCAATGTAAATGCAGTTTAGAAGAAAAACCAGATGTACTGCAGAAGTAATAAAGAAAGCTGAAGATAGAAGCATTGACTTTGAGAAAACAAATTTAAAACAGGAAAACATTTCATAACATTTACTTGAACAATCACGTGCAAACATCAATAGATCCTGAGATATAAAAGTCACATTAGTTGCAATGTAACTGCAGTGTAGAAGAAAAATATATTTAGAATAATGAAAGTGCATCAAACTGACTGAAGACAAATTTACTTACAAGAAAATATGCATTTACAACATGAAAACATTTGATAACGTGCACAAACATTTACATGCATGAGCGTCAAGATACCATGTGAGAAAAGCGGTCATTGATTGTAATGTTACTGCAGTTTTGAAGTACAGTTGAAGTCAGAATTATTAGCCCCTCTTTTTTTTTTTTGTTTTCCCAAATGATGTTTAACAGATTCAGGAAATTAAGCCTTTAAATGCCACTTTAGGCTGTAAAGAAGTGTCTTGAAAAATATCTAGTCAAATATTATTTACTGTCTTGGCAAAGAGAAAATAAATCAGTTATAAGAAATGAGTTATTAAAACTATTATGTTTAGAAATGTGTTGAAGAAATCTTCTCTCCGTTAAACAGACATTGGAAAAACAAACAAACGGGGGCTAATAATTCTGACTTCAACTGTATTTAGAATTAAAGGTGTACAAGTTGAAGTACACAGAATCCAAGGAAGCGGTGGCGTTACAGTGTTAATAATTACTGTTTGTCAGCAAAAATTAATGCTTGCATAACTGTTACTTCCAGTGTCCCCTGCACCGGAACTCCATACACCACAGTCTGTAGAAACTGCCAAACCAGGGAACACAGCTTGGGGTAGTTCACACCAAAGATGTAGAATGCTTTAACGCAAACGTCCACTGCAGCATGAAATGTACTTTGCTGACGTGCTGTGCCATTTATTATAGCAAAGGCTTGAAAGCAGTGGTGGTCTCCAAGCATGAGACCATTCGGAAATTCAATGGACTCTTGAATTGAATGGACGAAGATGCTCAGCCATATTGATCCCAATCTGAAAAAATACAAAATAAAAAAAATTAAAAACTCAAAAGTGTATAGGTTAGTTAACTTTATAACACCTAAAATACCTGTAAGAGCAAATAAGATCATAACACAACAAGCTATCAGCCAGTGTTGGCATAAGTTAACAACCAACCATGGCACTATGCTGCAACTTCTCGGCCCAGATGCAGATGACTTAATGCATAAACTTCCAAAATGCAGTTTAAATTCCACTGCAAACGATCACAAATGCAGTTGTAAACAATGTCAGACGAGAAAGAAGGGTCTTAAATAGCACAACAATCTTCCTTTTTTTCTTCATTAAAAAATACAATTTAAATACTTTTCAATGTCAAACATTCATCTTGTCTTGCTCTGCCTTGTCTGAACTGTGTGTATTCTAGCTCAAGAAAGTTTGGTTACTGAACACTCTGTCTATATTTTACACAGAGTTCAGGCAGAGTAAGGCAAAGTGAGCATTTGAAATTAAGTATTTTAATTGTATTTTCTTAATGAAAATAGATAAGACCCTTCTTCCTCAGCTGGGATTGTTTGCAACCACATTTGGGATCATTTGAAGCCGCATTCAAATTTTCTTTTGAAAGTTCAAAATTGAGGCACCATCTCAATCCATGGAGATGGAGAAAAATGCTGAAATGTTTTCCTAAAAAAACCTCAAAACAAACAATTTCTTTACGACTGAAGAAAAAAAAGACATGAACATCTCGGGTGACAACAAAGCACAGTACTTGCTGCCATTACCTAACCTACAAAAAAAAGAAAAATCTGTCATTCAAAAGGCATTTTATGCAACAAAAAGCTCCTAAATGATCCTAATTATCCTTGGTGTGGGGCTTATAAAATCTAACAAAGTAGATACCATAGACTCTAGAATAAAGGGGCTTTGCCAATACAAAAATAATATTAAAAAATTAAGGAAATTACCTTATCTTTCCAAGCTCCTTCCGATGTCATGCGTGCTTTCCCATCCACAAAGCAACAGGTCCGAATCGAGCAGCAGGTCCAGCCGCGAGGCAATGCAGGTCCGGCCGCGAGGCGACGCAGGTCCGGCCCCGAGGCGAAGCGCAGTCGTCGCGTAGTAGTTAGGTTTAAAAAAAAAAAAAAAAAAAAAAAGTGAGGTTTAAAAAAAGTGCGTATATACATTTATACTGTAAACTAAATGTGTTATTTCTTATGAAAGTTGTTAAATACACACTGAATAATTTACGTCTTAGACAGAATTTCACTCGCTTCCCTCTAAAGACGGTGCAAAGAAAATGGCGGTTTCTCACGCTGATGTCTCTGCATGTTGACGTGACTTGCATGTTCTCTTTCACGTCCGCGTTCCCAACCCAGCACTGCTGGGTTATAGATCAAGATCGACTTTCAACCCAAATTGGGTTAAATCAACCCAATTTTGTGACCTAGCAGTTTCAACCCAGCATTTGGGTTAAAAAAGATGAGCCCCACAAGCTCATCTTTGATGATACCAGCCCAAACCAGTACTCCACCTCCACCTTGCTGGCGTCTGAGTCGGACTGGAGCTCTCTGCCCTTTACCGATCCAGCCACGGGCCCATCAAGACTCACTCTTATTTCATCACATGGTCTTTGGACCCACATGGTCTTTGGGTTACCCATGACCAAACCATAAATAAATAAAGTTATACACAAATTACCATCTGTCAATCACTTTTTTTCCGCGGGACTCTGGCATGATCAGGCGGAGTGATCTGTGTCATAATGGCTTTTCCCCACAGCTGGTGGCGGAGACGAGAGTTCGTTTGGAGTTCACTGTAATTTGTATTGTGATTAATGATAACTTACATATTTTATTATTATTATGAGGACATAATAACAAGTAAAGATGCTAGAGCTCGACCGTTTTGGTCACACTTGCGCCTGATATTTTATGCGACCGAAAATATGTATTTAAAAGCATTTGTGCTAGTGCATACATTTTTACCGTGCGACCTGTTTTCACTGCAAAATCCTCACAAGCGTGCGCAGATTTAGGAGACATTTATGCAGAATGCATCTTTGCACCTAAAGACACCAAACGCAGCGCTCAGGAACAGATTAAAACAGTTGTCATGTGAACTTGCTGAAGTACAAATGCCCTCAATGCTTGCCCCGCCTTTGTGCTCTTCCTATTGGCCCACTCCGCTATAACTGAACGTGAATGGATTGGTTAATATCAGCTGTCAATCACTCAGTCAACGCCTTCTGCCTTCACATGACCGGAGCAACAGCCGCGGAAATGTGAAGCGCTGAAGATGAGAGAATGAAAATAACACTGACAGATTTAGTTTTAGAAACCACCTAAAGTTAAATAATGGCACATCTTATTAGTGATCATGTGCTGAATGTTAATCCACCATTTACGCTTTTCCAAGAGTGGATAAAAGACTTCCAGTGGCTTCAAGTCCGCTATGAAAATAATAGGGGTGTAACGATACACCAAAGGCACGATTCGGTTTGGTTCACTGTTTTGGAGCCACGGTTCGGTTTCTGTTTGCTGTGGGGTTAGGGTTGATGTCATTTTAACAGCAATGCTAAGGAACAATAGATTCACTTAATAACAAGAACAACTAAACTTTTTCTTTATTAACTTTGCCATCACATTTTAGTACAGTCAGGATACCGGAGTAAACAACAAAAATGAAATAAATACCTCCAATATAGTCTAGTCAGAAAAAACAATTCTCTTTAGTGCAGCCATCTTAAGAAAGTAAACTCAAATTAAATAAATAACTGCAGTGTAGACTATAGTGAAAGATAAACAGGCTTGTCCTCTCTAAGAACATATGAAATATTTCAGTTAATTTCAGTTAAGATGAACACAGTTTCCATAATTATACTTAACTGATAAATGTCAATGGCTCTGCATACAATGACTTTATCTTGCTGGAGTCTATAGCCGCCTCACTCCACCCCAGGATGCGTTAATGTCGCAAAACACACAAAAACGCACTAAATCGCACTTCAGCAGCGGTTATTTGAAAGCCCACATAAAGATCTGCACTTGAGCGTGTATATTTGAGGGCGTCCAAGAAGTTTTGCGCACAAACAGAGGAAATCGGCGCGCAAGTAAAGAGAATACACTGCAGTTTTGTCTAAAACTAATACGGTTCTAACTGGTTGTATTTTAGCCTCCCGTTCGCTCTCGCTCTCTCTCTATCTCACTCTCTCTCTCTCCGTGCCTGTCATTTCTGTATGTCCACCTTCACGACAGCTGATTGGTCAGGAGACCGATCTATCATCACTGGGCGTCGTGGCGCGGGGATATAAAAAGCCCGTCAGGAAAAGCGGAGAACAGCGCATCTTCCTTTGATC
Organism: Danio kyathit; assembly: GCA_903798195.1. NCBI lineage: Eukaryota > Metazoa > Chordata > Actinopteri > Cypriniformes > Danionidae > Danio > Danio kyathit. The sequence goes on along the minus strand of LR812525.1, from coordinate 26,466,519 downwards.
TCGTTTTTCGTGTATTTTGTCAACATGATTATGATTTTCGTTGTTTTTGCTTAACTTTCGTTTGGGCAAAATTATTTAGCATTACTTTTGCCCACTCTGAGATATTTTTGTGATTTTTGTACATTTTTATTTTGATTGATTTGTTTGTTAGTTTTTGGCTCAGCTATTGTTGGCTATTTCCCATTACATTGAGCTATACCTCCTCAAGTTCACTCTTTTCTCAGAGTAAGGTGGATAGGGAAGATGTCTTACGACTTCCATTTTGCAAACACATAGAAAATGTATTGTTAAAGACATCAGGTAAGAGGTGAACGTCATATTTGTATTTATTTTATTCTACAGTTTAGTATAGGGAAGAATGCGGTGCACGGCGCTGAAAACTGCAGTGTCAATATATTGCCTGCGCGCCTATTCTCTCCGTCCATGCACAAAACTCCTGCGTGCCCCCATATATACTCCGCTCAAGTGCTCCTTAGTGTGTTTATGTAACATGTATGTCTCCAACCTTCATTAGATTTGCTAGAAATATTTATGAATGTCTCCAATAGACCCGAGCGGCATAAATGCTCCCTGAAGTAAAGTGAAACCGCTAAAAACTCCGTCAAGATAACCTCATCTATACATTTTAAAGTATTATAAAGCATTATCTATTATCTATAAAGTATACTTATGAAAACTGTGTTCATCTTAACTGAAAGCGGTCGTATTTGACAGCCTCACACGCTGCATGCACCTGTCAGTCAGTTACTGATGCG
>LR812525.1:26458264-26460764 GCA_903798195.1 Danio kyathit | reverse complement strand
TTCTGTAGACTATTGAAAACAAAAATTGCTTAAGGGGGCTAATAATTTTGTATATATGTGTGTGTGTGTGTGTGTATATATATATATAATTTTAAGTCTACTATAAATTAAATGAATGAGTAATAACAAATGGGTGTATAAACCCTTTTTTCTGCTGTAAAGTTGGACATTGTAACATGCAAGGGAGTCTATGGATTTGGTTCCCTTTTAAATCCAACCTCTAGTGGCCAAGCGAGGAATTGCAGTTTCAGTCACTTCCTTATTGGCTTCACGGGGGAGAGCAGTTCCTTTGTTGCTTATGTAATTCTTTCATTTTTAATTATCTGTTGGCTGTTTTATATCATCTCATCATACATAAAACACTATACAACATCTCTTGATGTTTGATTGCAACACGGGTTTTCATTCTGTGGTTGAGTTCTAAAAGTATTTGGTTTTTAACATCTGTTATTTCATTGGCTGCTCGTTGCTTCTGTTGCATCATGGGAAGGAACTTGCTGTGTGATATCATGATACTCCATTGTTCAAGGAAAGATTTTTAAGTGAATCTTAACATGAGCTGATCAACAAAATCTTGGGTTTTGACTCTAATAAATTGTATGAAATGAGTTGGATTTCAAATCGTCATTGAGAGTATATCTTCCGTAAGTGGCCCCTGATCAGGGCGGCTGTACAATTCATACTTACCTGGCAGGGGAGACACCATGATCAGGAAGGTGGTTCACCCAGGGTGAGGCTCAACCATTGCACTCCGGTTGTGCTGACCCCTGCGAATTCCCCAAATGTGGGAATCTCGACTGCATAATTTCTGGTAGTGGGGGACTGCGTTCGCGCTCTCCCCTGATCACATGGTCAAAAATAGAATGAATGTTTGCTCAGTATTTTGTTTCCGATTCCTTTGTTATAGATGGGGTGCAATAAACTGGTGAGCTGTGCATGTGCAACCAAAATGACGCTCTTTTGTTTGCCAATATAAACGTATAGAGTAACGTTGCATAAGATGCCTATCAGTTTTGCAGCAAAATGTGCATCAGTGACTCATTGTATTTTTTAGCCTCGGTGGATTTATGCTCTTCACTCTTTACAAAAAGTATATTTTCATTAGCAGACTTTATTTTATTGTTTAATAAAACAAAAATTGTAATACCATATACTGTGATAGGTAACTTGTGTGCATGTATGTGCACTTGCTTACAGGGGTTGGACAATAGAACTGAAACATTAGCCAACTTGGGGTTGAGGTTTCATGGCTAAATTTGACTAGCCTGGTGACCAGTCTTCATTGATTGCACATACCAACTGTAAGAGCAGAGAGTGAAAGTTTAAGGAGAGTAATAGCACAGTTTTGGGTAAAATATTTAAATGCACAACATTATGGATGACTTATCGTAGTTCAAAAGAGGACAAATTGTTGGTGCGTGTCTTCCTGGCACATCTGTGACAAAGACAGTAAGTCTTTGATGTATCAAGAGCCACGGTACCCAGGTTCAGGACTGGCCTTGTACATTTATTAATCTAGATTAAATGGCTCATTTGAATTCTGCCGAAGGCATTCAGAATATGTGCTACCCAAATAAGTCTTTGAGAACGGGTTTCTCAAGCCAGGTGATGCATTACACCAGGGGCTCATCTCCTGTTTCCAAAATGCATCACAAACTGCTTGAGAAACTGTTCTACTATGATAATTGGTGATGAAAATAAATTTTAGTCAACAATAAGATGTATTTGTGTTTACTAACTGTTTTTTCAGTTAAACATGAATGTTGAACTGTAGGCCTACATAAGCTTCAAACTGCGATTTCATACTTGCTTTTAGTGTACGTACATACAGAAAATGCTGCTTCGCAAAGACAAGTTCACAGAGCCCTGACGGTGTGTCAAGCATTGAGTATGTTTACATGGGCAACAATACTTTAATACGATTTTAATATGATTAAAACAATACTCTGATTAAGAGTCTACCATGTAAACAGCGATTTTTTTTTGATTACTTAATGCGACTAAAGTCATAACTGAACTAAACAGAAATGGAATTGAGACGTGGAGTATGCAGATATTAGTGGCAATACTGACAAACTATTCCCGTCATGTAGAACTTTTCGCCATATTTTCCGACAAGATCCACACAGGCGGCTGTCAGTAAAGGACCGCACAGACACACAGACGCCCACACACACACACAGACACACACACACACACACACACATCGCGATATGCGGAAGTTTTTTTTCTTCTCATTTGGCGTGCGTTATTAAATTCCATAACACTCTCACCAGTCCTTACTCATTTATTTTCATCTAATACCCCAGTTTGTCACGAAGGCATGAATTAAATGTTTGTGAGTTAAAGTGAAACTGCTCAACTGCAGTGAGAGTCAGGCATCCTGCTGATTTGATTCAGAAGGGCACCGCGCTAAACTATCATCCGCGCTAAACTATCAAGGTGAAAGTCATCAGCTTGCATAGAAATGACCCAGCTCTCACCCAACTTTGGGAATAGA